>QTSX02006654.1:5000-102372 GCA_014839935.2 Entomophthora muscae | reverse complement strand
ATGATGGGAAGCTCAGACACCATCACCTCTTGGCAGGTTGGGTGTAGACAGGTAAAAATATGTTCCTTCTTAACCTCATCCAATGCTTGTCTCATAGCAGTTTCATAGATTGTTAGAAAAGCTGCAATAGTTGAGGTTTTGGGATCAAAGACTTGCTTAAAGGTAGGCTTGAAATGTGCTTCAGGAGTTGGCTCACCATTGTTGCTATTGAGTAAATTTATGCGCAGGAGAATTTTGCTTCAGATTTGGAGGGGGTTGTCTAGCCCACAGCTGTTGAACACTTTCCTCAAGGGTAGTCAGGGTCTCAACAGTGCGGGCACTCATATCATTGGCTAGAGTGGTCTGTTGCTCAGTAACATCTAGACATTGGCCTTGGGTTGTTACTACCATAGAGAGCTCAGCCAGTTGAGAAGTAAGGAAAGGCCCCACTGAGAGGCAAGGGGCAAACCTGTCATTTACTGATTTGATCAATTCACTCATTTCTTGCACGTCCCTGTCTAGCTCAGCATGGTCCCGTTTCAAATGGTCTACCCTGTTAGCTAGGGCAATCAATTCCCTAGTGCATTGGATTTGAGGGGCTCCTGAAAAGCCAAGCCAAGCCAAGGCAGCAGCCATATTCATTGACAACCCCAAATAGTCCTGCAGCAGTTGCCACCATTTTGCGTAGAGCAGCAAGCTCCTGCTATAGCTCAGCAACTTGAGTGATCAAAGCAAGCACCTGTGGATCAAGCTGAGGAGCTTCAGTAGGACGTCCCTGACTGCAGATAGTTGCACGTAGCTCTTGAATGGCATCCCATAGTCTCTGCTCTCTATCCACCAAATCATCAGATGGGGGGAAGGTGGAGCATCTGGCTTGGGGATAGATAATTCATTCACTTGATTCTGGAGCTTGACAATAGCAGCAGCAGTGATATCTCTTTCTTGATCAAATTCTGCACTGAGATTATTAAGGCCTTTAGAAGCAAGGTCTTCTACCTGCTGCAGTTGCTCAAAGGAATAGGTGCTGAATGCATTGAGATGTTTTACAAGTTGTTCAAAGTCAGTGAGATAGGTGTTCAGGGTGGAATCAACTTGGGCGCGCCAGGGCTGTTCTAACTGGTAGAACTCATGTAGACGCTCTCTGATATATTCAGGGATGGATTGGCGCATTTGTTCAATGGAATCAACCAAACAGGTCTAGGAGGTAACAGATTTGCACTGATTGTCTTATACCAAGGAAAACAGGGAGTGAATCCACTGTTGGTAGGCAGCAAACTGATCCCAATGATGAGTGACAGCTGCCTGTAAGGATAAGATTTCTTGAACGTGGAGCCCTAACACCATTTGATGATGGGCTAAGGCAGGCTGCACAAAGGATGACAGTAGCTGCTCAGCAGAGCCAGCTGCTGAGAGAAGATACTGTGGATATTGAGGAGCCACAATCAATTTTTAGTATTCAGCCCAACTAAACTACAACTGGAGGCAAGGGATGACTCCTTCACAGGCTATCCCAAGGGCTATTGCCATTACTTGTTCTAAGTCAGGGGTACCTATATAGTAAGCAACTAGGCAGGGGCCATTCCCAAGGTTCAGTACAGTAGGGACAATAGGCTGGTTTGTGATGTCTTCCTCAATAGGAGGGCTGGTAATTTCAGGTGAAGTTGGCTCTTGTATAGGTGGAGGCAAAGGACCTGAAAACATGGATGCAAAAGGGATAACCAAGGGGCTTACAGCCCCTGTAGTGAGCACCATTTTTGTCATGTTCTGAGGCGTGGCACAGACACACAACAGGGAATCCTAACCTTAGGATTATATTTGTACTAAGTCTTGGTTAGATGGCAGGGAAGGCTATGCAATTACCTTGTGGCCCTGGATGAATAATCTCTACTAGTTGTGGCTAGAGAGAGGCACTGAAGTACTGGAAGACACAAAGACAAAAATGTGAATAGAACTTAATTTTTATTGGTGAATAGGCAATGTAATATATAGTGGTTTGTGATACCATAAAACAATACCAGGACGGTAGGATTACTTGCCATAAGCATGAGTGAGGCAAGTGAGTTACGCAGAGTCAGGAAACCAAACAATTGTATTTCCAAATTTGGATATAGACTCATTTCAAGAGGCAAAAGAAAAAGAGAGAGATTTGTCCTCAAAATAGCCCACTGAAGGTGAAATCAAAACATGGTGAATGGCGGCATTCTAGACAGCCAACAATCCAAAAGCCTGGGTTGATATGTTACCAACAGCACTCATGGTGTGCAAAAACACAAGTTAACAGCAATGCAGGCAAAAGCCCATATGAACTTGTTTATGGGCACAAACCTGTTGTTGTTAGTACTACCACAGGGCCACAATTACCTCTTCCTAAGAAAGTACCAGACAACAACAATCCAGGCATACAGTATGCCAGAAAAGACCAGGAAGACAAAGAAAAGGAAAGAATTAGGAGGGTCAATCCCCCTCTAACAAGAAAGATTCCAAGTCAGGAACAAGATTTGGGTTGTCAACCACAATCAACATAGACTAGACCCAGGTTTAAGAGGACCAGAATTGTCATGGAAGTCAAGCTAAATAATACATATATCATCAAAGGTATTGGCACCAGGACAGAGCTCAAACATATACATCATGACTGTCTCTGCCTCTGCAAAGCAAGAACAGAGCAACAGAATTCCAGGCTCCCAGTACCCAATGCCAAACTGGATCAATACCAAGCACAAATCCCTGACACTCTCAAGAAAATTCCCAAGGTTTCACCTTCTAGTATCCCAGGGGGAGATGTCACAACATATTCAATTACTCCCTCTCAGGAAACTAATTCCCTGCCTAATCAATAAGTTGGTGGCACTACTATCATTTGGCCATCTATTACAGGGATCAAACCTTTCAGGTCCTAATTGGAACAACACTTGTACAAGCCCTGTGACTTAAATGAAACATTACTCAGATAAACCCCATGACTTCCATGATGTACATGGACAGTATGTGGCTTCTCATGATACTATATAATCCTCTATATTGATATCAAACAAAGTGTCATTCTCTTCTTAATTCCCCCTTTATATTGTTTATTATACTTCCCAGAAGTATATAATTAACACCAGCCATTTGATAAATTGACACATTGCCAATTAAGGTACGTGAAACAACAATGAGAGACTGTAAAAATATCAGAAATCCATCTTAAAACTTCAAAATTTCACTTTATCACTACTCCTTTCTATTTGGAGTTTAAATCTAAACATTAAAACATACATTGAATCTTTCATCAATTGCTCTTTAAAAAATATTTAACAATAGCTTTATATCAGCATCCTCCTTTCCCAATCCTGATGCCAAAGGCATAGCGATGTGCCCCAAAAGAAAGGTTTTCAATGCGAGAAAACGAACAAGTTGGGTCTTCTGCACATTTTGTACTGCATACTTTAGGGACGCCATTATTAATATGTACTTCAGTATGTTGGTGTAAGTACATAAAGGGGAGAGGGGGGAGGTGGGGGACAAGATCGTTCTCATTAACCACTCTGGTCATGGAAAGAGGAAGGGAGTTGACGTAATTGGAGAAGAAGCTGTTGCCTATTCTAGGCTGGCCATATGTATACACCGCTAGGCGACTCCAAGGTATGTCGAGCGCCTTTTGAAGACTTAAAGTAGAGAGGACTGCAATTGCACCGCCAAGAGAATGTCCTGTCAACACAAGCTTGAAATCGGCAAATTCAGGGTTTTGGAGAATGTGCCGTACTGACGGGAGGTAAAGTGGAGTGAGGCCATCAGAGCAGCTTTTGAAGCCAGTGTGGACACGTGCATACTTTACTGCATCAAAATCTGAGTGTATAAAATTGAAATCCTGAATCCAGTTTTTAATGCTGTAAGTGCCACGAAAAGAAATGACAAGCTCCCTGCGCACGTTGTTCGTCGTTACATAAGCAAGGGTGTCATATTTGGGATCTTGGACAACTGCATGTAGTGTTATATTGCTTAGCCTCTTACAATGAGAGCAATCCCACTTTTTAAGGCTTTCTAGGGGACACATTGTTGCGCCAACATAAGGCACGTAGTACTTGGCTTGGGTAATGTTGCTTGGCGTCCAAGTCTTATTTCCAGAAACTACCATACTTGCTTGGGCTTGCTCGTCAACCGGCTTCAATCCTTTGCAGTTTACGATGTCAACAAGCTCCTTTGTTTGACTAGAAATAATTGCAATAATGGAGGCAAGGAATTCACCATTCATTGTTATTAGTGAACCGTACTATTCATTTAAATATTATTCACATAGAGGAGACAAATAGGCTATGGGCACAAAACAACATGATTTAATTTTAAATGGGGAATTAGTAAAACACCCCCTCCTCTAGTTTTAATGGTTTCTCTTTAGAGTTAATGAACCCCAAAACCAGTTAGTACTGATTCGATGCCAAAAAACATTACAAGCTGTTTGGGTTCCTAGAACCGTTTTGAAGTTTAAGCCGGGAGAGAAATATCACCAAATTGAGCATTTCCTTACATATTGGGACTAAATCATCCATGTTGAGGATTAAAATTGGCAGCCATCTAGACGAGTCTGATTCAACGTGTAAAAGAGCCAGAAATTAACATCAATAAATATAGCTTTTTTAAAAAACTAACAATAGTTTCACAACACTATATTTTCTCTTTCAAGAGAATATTATCCACATAATGTTTCTCCAACATAGGTCACATAGCTCATGTAAATAGTAACATCCAGATACGACAATTAGATCAACATGCAATTATATTTTAACTTGTATTTTCTTTAACTCACTTCCATATTTAATTATCCTCTTTTCGCAATGATAAGAAATTGAAAGATCCCAGTCTTGTATATATTACAAGGCAAATCTGGTAATTTAATTCCCTAGAAGTCGACTCCACCTAAATTGTCAATTTAACAACTACCACAGAGCCAGAAAAAGTTTTTGTAATCGAAAAGTTCACATAAAATCAAGTTAATGGTGATAAAATTTTCAAACACTAAGAGAAAAACTACCTGGACAAGCCCCATGACCGACATTACGTACATGGACAGAATGTGGCTTCTCATGTTGCTAATAATGTTATATCTCCATATTATAAAAAGTATCGTTCTCTTTTAAATTTATTCTTTTTTCTTTTTTATATACTTCTAAGAAGTATATACTTGACAGTGTTGAAACTGGAGGGTTGACCCCCAGCAGGGTTCTGCACAAGAGGAACTGTGACCTTTAAACCAACTACCCCATGACCCATAGCCAAATGCAGAAGTCAGATTGAATTACTAAATTCAGCAACAAAAACCAGTGACAATCAAAGCTCAGTGGACAGCTCTATTTGGTGCTTCACTCATTACAAGAATCACACCACCCCCTGTCCAATCCAACTGATTGATCATCACAACCTTGTTTCTTTTATAATAATTCACCTCAGACATATAATGTATATATCTCAATAAAAATAACTATCTAGTTTCCAATTATTTTCCCTGTGTAACTCTTCTAATTCAGCACAGTTACAACATTGGCAGCATAGACAGGCTCTCATTCTACCTTTCTCTTCAAAATTCCTCCTGTTGCATGTACCTGCTGCAGTTAATAAATATAGTAAAGGTTCATGTCCGGGCCCCTTGGATTAGACACCTAACACATCAGAAACCAACATTCCACAAGAACATGTCATTTATCAAAATATTTTAAGTACAGTTCTCACCTTCCATGCCTTGTAAGTGCAAGGTTCTTCCAGGCCCCCTCCTTCACACCTCAAAAAACAAGAGCATCATGAATGCTCACTTAGCTCAGCAACTTTGTATTGTGGCCTTGTATTTATTTTCAGGAGCTAATAACAATAATGCCATAGTGTGGATCCAGTCTGCTCAGAACAATCTGATGCAGATAGAGTGCCCAGCCTGCTTCTAGATTGCAAAGATCTATATTTATCTGACTCACAATACAAGTACTTGGTATGATAAGTGGCACAATGACCATACTGAGTAAGACTGGAAGTCTTCAAGCAAGACTTCTTGGCCAGGTCTGTGATGAAGGATACTGTCCTCATGATTATGTAGCAAGTGAAGATCTTAACACAAACTGATACAGTAAAATGATTAACAAGAGCCTAAAAAGAGATGCTCATATGTGTACCTTCAGAGATGGCTTTTTATATAACCACTACACATCTTATGTACTCCAACACTCTCAAGCCTCACATTATGAGGCACTTCAACTTAGATCAAGTAAACAACCTCCAAAGCCTGTATTGTGAAGCAGAGAAAGTGAGAAAAACATCCAACACACTACATAAGGCACATACCAGGAGGAAAAAGAGACCCAAAGACTCCCACTCCCATGGGCAACTGCAAAAATTAACTCATTCTGCAAGTCAACTTACTATATGTCAATAATCAGAATTAAAAATACTTTAATGTCAACAGCATTGGAAAGTCAGAATTAAGTTTTCACTCATGCAGAATACTAAATGTCAATACTCTTTTAATAAGCAGAAACCTGTTTCCTGAACATTTTACTTATGTTGAGGATCTGGATGTACAAGCATTCTGGCTACCTTCAACCTACTTAACATCCAATCATTGCCCAATTTAGTCCCCTTCCAATATACCGTTTGACATACCAAGAATGGTAACCAAGTAATATCACCTGACTGTCCAAGTATCTAGTGGCTTGAACCCATCTAGCACATGACCAAATCCTAGGTTTGATCCAACTAAATTCCCACCATAGTCAAGTCTATATGATTCTAAATTATTATCTAATAAAATATACTTCTCTTCTTTCTTAATTCCATATTTGAAGCTTCCCCAAAAGGCGTTCCTTATCACTGGTAGCAGCTATGGTTTTTTGACCACACCCATGAGAGAGAAAACAACTGACCAAAACCTGCCCACCTTTGCTCACATACTCAACCAGGCCACATCCCAGGATACCTGGAAGACTTACTTCTGCGCCCACAACATCAATGAGGATATACCTATTGGATGCACTGTATTTGAAGGACTGGTCATGCCCAAAGTATGCGCCAAGATTTTTCAATACAGGCGCTCTCTTCAACCACAAACAAACGCAATACCATCTATCATAGGTGAAGTTACCAACACCAAGTACATTGGTATTGATAAGTTCTTTGGTAAAAACAAAGAAAACATCATCAACTGGCTAGACCACACAGCCGCCAAACTCTGCGCCAGCCATATCCCCATGAGAAATGGGTCCAGGAAGCCAGCAAGCGCCTGTACAAGGCTGCAGCTAACTGTTTTGCCACCTGGGTTGGCTCACAAACTGATGATCAGCTTGACAACTGGGAAGAGTTCAAAGCGGACATCACACAATTTCTGTGTCACCAAATCCCTCCAAGACATTGCAATACAGCTCAGTAATCTTCCTCAGAAGACCACTATCACAGCTTATGCCAACAAATTTGAGGAAATATATTGCAAGATCCAAAACCCAGCACAAGCTGATAACGTAAATACCAGAGCATCATTTATCAACTGAATAAAACCCTCTGTTGCTGCCCTCATCTGCCCAGAGGCAAATACCTCCATGCCCGCGCTCATTGCCGAAGCCAAGCACGCTGAAAAATGTGCAAACATGGAATATGCTGCACGCAACAGCAATGGCAGAGAGAACTTCAATGGCAATAAATGCCAGAACACCAACCATCACAACGGCAACTCCAATTGCAATAATGGCAATCACAGCCAAGGCGCAAACCGCTCCTGTCCCAAGAAAGAGGACACTGCCAAAGTTAATAATGTTGAAGTAGCAACTTGATATGAACCTGACCCCACATTCTCTGACTTTGAAGGTCTTGAAACAGAGGAACAGAGAAAAGAGGAGGGGGAACAGGCTTAAGTGCCCCTGTCTCCCCACAACTTGACAAGAAATTGCACCAAGGCACAAACTTTGCTACCCACATTTCCTGTGTCCCGCAGTCCTCCATTTTTATGAGCTTAAAAATTAAAAATTGCTCACAACTTCTTGTCTACCCATTCACTTACAAATCACATACACATAAAATTTTATTTAAATCTGGTGCAAAACACACTATGGTTAGCAAACCTTTTGTAACCAAGTACAAAATACCAGTTGTCAAATCCAACTTCAAATATGCCAGAATGGAGGACAATTCAAAGGTTCTACTTGAAGGCAAAACAACTCCCTTCAGAATTGACCTCCAAGGCATACAAACGTCCATCAAGGGACTTGTAATGAACAACATAAACTACAAAGTTGTAGCAGGCATGGACTAGTTCACCCAAGCAAACCCCAGTGTATGTTGAAAAACAAAAACCATGACCACCAAACACAATGGAGTCAATTTTAACATCCTCAAAGAACCTAATGACCTCATTATAAGAGACACAGTATTTGTCCAGGTCATAAACCAAGATGACACAGAACATCTAACCAAAGATAGTACTCTACCTATAATGAGGTACACTAAATTCAATAACATACAAACACAAAAGATCCAATGCCCAGAACTTGCGGCACTCCCAAATGAATACACTCACATATTCAAAGAGGAACTCACCAAGTTACCCCCCAACTGGGAGGTCAAACATAGCATTGACTTATGCAAAGCCATGCCCAAACCTGCACCCCTCTACAGACTCTCTCCCATGGAGATACAAACCCTCAAAACACACATTGAGGATAACTTAGCTAAAGGCTTGATCTGCCTGTCTGAATCCCCATAGGAGGCAGCAGTATTCTTTGTAAAGAAAAAGAAGGCACTCTACGTCTAGTAACTGACTATAGAGCTCTCAATGTAAGCACAGTAAAGAATAAATACCCTCTGTCACTTATAGAGGATCTGTTTCAAGACTCTCAGGTGACAATTTTTTCTCCAAAATTGATCTCACCTCAGGGTACAACCAGGTTGAAGTAAAGGAAAAGGACATACCAAAAACTGTGTTCTGTATGCAATTTGGATCCTTTGAATGTAGAGTAATGAACTTTGGGATGACCAACACTCCCGCAACGTTTGTCACCTTGATGAACTAAGCACTAAACGGTCTCTCAAATACATTATGCTACCTTGATGATATCATCATATTCTCAAAAACCAAAGAGGAATACCTCACGCATGTCCGCAAGACACTCAATTGACTCGCAAAGCACAAACTTTACGCAAAACCAAGTAAGTGCCAATTCATGGAAAAGGAACTCCTGTTCTTGGGCCACATTGTCTCTGACAGTGGCATCAAAGCAGATCCAGAAAAATTAAAACCTTAAATAACATGCAACACCCCACTTCTGTTAAACAAGTTAGATGCTTTCTTGGTATAGTACTTACCTAAGGAAATACATCAAAGACTGCAGAAAACTAACCACACCAATCAATGACTTAACCAAGAGTAATGCCAAAAAGAAATTCATCTGGACTCCAGGATGTGACAATAATTTCCATTTATTAAAGCAGGCTCTGATAGAAGCACCAATCTTGCAATATCCTAACAATAACAGGTGCTACAAGCTCAAGTCAGATGCCAGCAACACCGCCATTGGTGCAGTCCTGCGCATCTGCCAGCCAGGGCAGCAAGACTTCCTGCCATTATGTTACAAAAGCAGGAAACTAACCAATACTGAGCAGAGATACCCAATACTCAATAAGGAATTGATAGCAATATACCACACTTGCAAGAAATGGAGATGTTACTTAGAAGGACATTTAAACGTCCAAGTACTAACTGACCTTAAATCCTTAATCTATTTCAAAACTCAGAACACACTTGCACAGCAGCAAGCTAAATGGATGTCCTTGCTGGAACAGCTTAACCTGGACATCCAGTACAAAAAGGGGGCAGAGCTGGTCACAGCTGATGCTCTCTATAGACTATGTCAGCCTAGAGAGAATTGCCCTGACCACCTGGACCCTGACTGGCCAAACCTGTACAACACTAAGTATAAAACCAAAGGGAAAGACCCCTCAACACATCAACTGGCCCACAACACATTATTAAGAAAAAAGTACTTTCATGTATTAAATGGCACAGTATACTGAATTAATAATGACAAACATATCCTGCACATCCCACTTGCACAAAGAGTTGACACCATACTAAGACATCACCGCCTGCTAGGCCATACAAAGGCTAACAACCTATACCTGACACTAAAAGAGATAGTATGGTGGCCCAACCTCAAGCAGGATATAGATGATGTTCTGAAAAAGTGCATAGTGTGCAAGAAATACACTAGTACAAAGGCTTCTCAGCCAACAGTTAACCCAGTGCCAGACCCTGAACCATTTAAGGTTTGGGGGCTAGATGTAGTGGGGCCCTTCCCAGAAACAAAGAAAAACCAACGTTTCTTAATTGTAGCCATTGGCTTTGACACACACTGGCCCATCTGCAGGGCAACAAAGGACCACAAAGCAGAAACCATCAATCATTTCATTAACAAAGCAATCATAGCCAACTGTGGCACTCCAGACTACATCATAACTGATGGAGCAACAGAGTTATCAGGCCACATAGTTAATGACAACTTGAAATCCAAAAACATTAAACACTCCACAACCTCTCCATACAGGCCAACAGTAGAGTGGAACGTCTAAACAGCAGCCTTATCAGGACCCTAGAGAAAATAATGGATGGCAAAGCCAAAGACACATGGCCACTATACATGAAACATGCATTAGTAGTATCCTGAGTCTGCACCAACCAAGGACAGGCTATTCACCATTTGAGTTAACCTACAGGTACCAACCAGAAATAATCACTCACAACAAACAGCCCTACATAAAGATCCCCCCAGGGAAACCTTCCACAGTAGAGCAAGCACCAAACCTACAACACATCTGCCTCAAAGCAAAAATAGCTGAAATAAGAGGCTCAAGACACAAAAGGTAACCTCCACAGAGGAACCACTTCCCATCAACTCCCCTGTCTGGATTCTAGCTGGAAACAGAAAGAAACTAGACTCAGTACACAGGGGACCAGAAAGAGTCATCAAATATAGACCAGGGCACAATACTTACCTAGTAAAATTCAAAAGTGCCAAAAACCCAATTATCAAGAAATACCACAGAACCCGTCTCTGCCTCAGTAAAGGAGAACACTCGGCCAGACTGGTTCCAACTAGCAAACAGCTCCAGGAGCATCAGGCGGCAGCCGTTAAGACAAAGCCCCCTCCTGATGCACCAGAGTAACCCCTTAAGGGGGGTGTTGAGGGTCTGGATGTACAAGCATTCTGGCTACTGCCAACCTACTTAACATCCAACCATTGCCAATATAGTCCCCTTCCAATATATTGTTTGACATACCAAGAATGGTAACCAAGCAATATCACCTGACCGTCCAAGTATCCAGTGACTTGAACCCATCCTGCACATGACCAACCCCTAGGTTCAATCCAACTAAATTCCCGCCACAGTCAAGTCTATATAAGTCTAAAGTATTATCCAATAAAATATACTTCTCTTCTTTTGTAATTCCATATTTGAAGCTTCCCCAAAAGGTGCTTCTTATCACTTAATAAAAATTAAGCTTCAAAATAATTTTTAGGGTAATGTGACAACACAGATTCAAAAAAGTTCATAAAAAGATAAACATGACAATTAAAAAAATTCATAAAAATACACCTCAAAAATAATTTACTGTGAATTTAGCTATTTTTACTATAAAATATTTTTTCCCACTTATAAAAATTAAAAAAATCCAATATAAAAAAAGGTACTACATGACTTTTTTACATATTATAGGAAAATATAGTAATCAGAAACAGGAATATAAAGTTTTTTCTATATTGAAAACCACAAAAAACATAATTTACTAGTAAAATACCAATATAGGCCATGTAATACAGTCTAAGGCATCAAACTATCAATAGAAAATCAATGATTTTTATAAAAACAGGATCATAAATTATTAATGAGTTATTTAGAATAACTATTTATATAAAATTATTATACTGAACATATAAGAACTATATAAAAAATTAGGCAATACTCAATAAATTTAATTACAAGCTAGACTGTGATCACCTGGTTGCCATTAAGAACTGTGGCAATCTTCTTGATGTATTCCTCAATTTCCGAAAGCTTATATTTGGCATTGACAACATTCTTAATCTTTTCTTGATACTGTTTCTCTTTGGCGGTTCTCTTCTTCTTGGATGGGTGGTTCTCAATATCTCTGATGGATGCAACAGTCTTCCCCTGTTGGACTTTTAGGTGCTCATAAAAGGTGTTGTGTCTGGGCTTGATTCCAAAGGATGACTTGATATGCTTATGCCAGCCCTCCAAAGATGAAGTTGTTTTCATCTCATCCTTATGAACTGCCTGGTAGCAGCTCCAGTTGGCTTTGGCTCTGGGCTTGCTCCGACGCTTAGTGGCCTTACGTCCAATCCACTGTGGTTTGTAATATTCAATGAAAGGGTAGAAGCCATCCTCATGTTTCTTGGCATATGGATCCTGACATAGGAGTTCAAAGGCTTGTCCAGTATGCTCTGGCTTTATAAAGGCTAGTACTAAAAACTGCTTAATTAAGAACTTGAACTTTCCTGATGTATCTAAACAGTGGAGCTTGCTGAGCTCAGGTAGACCCTTTAGTTGCCTGTTGACAGAATGTTGATAATGGAAAAAACATCCCTGGTCCTCTCCATTAAAGGTATTTACAAAAGCGTTATACTGGGCAGTTTCATAGTCCATGATTATAGTTGAGGGGCCTAGTGCTTTATCATGACCTTCTTGTTCTGCAGCAAGGGTGGCTTCATCCTTTTCATCATCATCTGGATTGGCTCTAGTTTAGGCCATGGGGACTCTTTTTATTACTGGGTAGGGCTTTGATGCCCTCATGAAGGATTTTAAAGGCCTTTATGTAGATCTCTTCTGTTGCCTCAGGAAGCAGAAAGTAGGCAAAAGGGAGCACCTTGCCTTCAATAAGGGAATGTAAAACCCATAGTTGGTAAAAAGACAGGGGCATACTGCAAAGGTACTGTCATATAACCAGGTCTCTGAATCTCTTAACTGCTCCAGGTTCTGTTGTGTAGCATAGCACATAATTCTTATCTCTGATGTAGGCCCATCATCATGTAAAAGGAACACCTCATCACCATTGAACATATTTAACTCCGCTGTCAATACTAACTCTCCTTGGAACATGGCATATTTCTTATGGGGGAATAGATCATGGTGTTTGTCACATAAGTACTTCACTAACTGGTTGCAGTCAGGGATGAGCTTCAGGTTCTCATTACTTAGGTTTGTGGTGTCCTTAACTGCCAGATAAGAAGCCTTGATGTCTTTTAAAACTGGAACTATTTGGTAGAAATACCACTTTAGAAGCTTTTCAATAAGATTGATTGGAGCATTACATGTATGCTCTCCTTTTTCACTAGTGACTTTATCCTATCCTTCTGTGTTGATCCTGGCAGTGCAGCTTCTATTTTCAAACACATAATGATTGCTTCTTCCTGTTCTCTTTTGATTGTTGCAATTAAAAACATAGCCATCACAGACTAAACTTGCACCTCCTTTGACAGACATTAGAGGGAAAAACCTAGGGAACTTGTGGCGGATCCAGGTCCAACCAGTCCATCCTGCCATTATCCTGCACTTGACTCTTATTCCCATTACCTTACTTTGACAAAGCTTCAAAGAGCTTTGTCTCCAGAGAGGCAATTTTATGGGACAACACTTTGTTATCATCCCGCCAACGGGCCATGATCTCAATGCTCTTTTCCTCCCTCACCCTTAAAGCCTCAATTTCACAATTTGCCTTTGCTTTCACTTGTTGTAAGATTTTGTCCCATCCTACTAACAGGTTCCAGGAATCCCACACATAGATTTGGTTTCCTTGGGTGGGAGTCCCTTCTTTTGCAAAGTACTTAGATTATAACTCTTTGAACGCAGCCTTTACTTCCACCAAGGACTCCTCAGGCACAGTCTTGGTGACCTCCAAGCTTGCCCAAGCTTCCTCCAAAAACTTGTAGGAACCTCTTTCCTGGCAGCAGCGGTTTCCACACAAAGTACTCCAAATTTGGACCTTTCAAAATTTAACAAAGCAGACATAATAATTGAAAAGGTAGTTGAGGGGAAAGCGTCAAAATTGAAAAAAATATATCTTTATTATAGTGTAGCTATTTTTGCTTATATACCATTTGGGGCATATTTGGCTGAAAACCCCTCTGGTTCCTGAATCAACCTATGATTCATCTCACATGATCTATGATGTTTGAGTCATCCAAATATAGATCTTTACCTAAAAGATCACCAATATTTCTCAACCCAAGAGAATCAACCTACAATGGGAAGAAGTCACCTGACTCCATTCATCCCAATGTACCATTTCAGCATGGAGCTTCCTCAGCTCCTGGCGCCAAAACCCTGTGGATTAAGCATCCCAAAACTCAGCTATTAATGTTCAAACTGGGAACCAGCTGATCAACCCTGAATTCCTAGGCATCCTTGCCTTTATTTAGTTATCTTCACTTTAATGGTTTTTTGCCTTAAAACCCATTAAAACACTTTGAAACTCAAACCAGGCGCCACCGCGGCGCCCAGGAACTTTCTCAGGCGGCGCCACAGCGCCCAGCGCCCAGCACCTGAAAAAATTTGATAGCAGCACTCTACAAATCAATTAGGCGGCGCAGCGGCGCTTTTAACCCAATGAATTTGCTGAAGCGGTGCCTTTAACCCAAAATTTGGGGGTTTACTTATGGTTGACCTTAACCAAACTTCTTGACATAGTCAAGAAAATTTAACCAATATAATTAAATCATCATTAATTATATTTCTGTGTATTTATTTATTAATCTTCCCAATTAATTAAACTGTTTTTGAGAACCCAGCCTCCCAGATTGACTCGGTCAATCTTGCCTTCTGTTCTTTTATTGAACCTAGATATCCAGTTTTCAGGAATCTTTACCTTAAGACTTCCAATCCAATCTATCTACATGCAATAATCAGAAAAACTGAGATAACTTTATATTTTAGAGCATTTATTTGGCTAAATACTCAATAGTGATTGTTGTACGGTCACAGAACTTCTTTGGGAGCTTAAAATCTTCTTTTGATGTTACATATACTGTGAACCTTTAGGGGATCCCATGGGCCAATTGGTGCTTGATGATAGTCAGACATATAATAATCAGGATCTTCTTTATTCATACTTGATGATGAGGATGGAGTTGCAGATTCCTTGGGCAGTGGAGGGGAATTATCTGGAGCTGGATTCTTGCGCTTCTTGGACTGGGATGAGCTTGATTCCTTAGGGCTTGATTCCTTTGAGCTTGATTCATCTGGGCTTGACTGGGGTTCTGGACTCTTGGGTATCTTTTTTCTTCCCTGCTTGTTTAGTGGAACCTCATCTCCTTCTGATTGGTACCAGCTTAGAGAAGAGAGGGGTCAGAGGAGAGATCTTTGCTTTCAGGGTCTGGGGTCTTCTCCGTTGTATTCTGTTTCTTTGAGGTCTCTTTGGCTGGTTTTTTATTGGGTTAGGGACTTTGGGCTTTTTCAGAGGCTTTGGGAACTTTCTTGGCTGACTTTGGGTTCTTTTGTGGCTTCTTGGAAGATTTGTCCTACAATAATTAGAGTAGAGTTCATAAAGTAAGAATAATTATGTGAAAAATAAATGAAATTAAATAATAATCACTTGTTTTAAATTTTACTATTAATAAAATAGTTTATAGAAGTATGGAAAGTAATTTTTGAGCTAGTTTATTAGTAAAGAATATAAAAAATCATGTTTAAATAAAAAGTTGACATTCTGGTAGTCACAATAGTCAAAAATATTTAATTTACTTTGTCAGCATAAAAAACGCTTTAATGCTGACTGTCAACATACTGACAGTCAGCATTAAACTAGAAAAATACTATGTAAATCACTTATAAAGCTTAGTTAATATTTTCCAGAGTTGGTTTTCAAAGACCAAAATTGATTATTTTTAAATTTAAAAAAATCAAAGATTTGTATATATAACTTATGAAAACTAAATATAGAGATTGTAGAAGGAAGTCTAAAGTACAGCCCTGGGTACTTTGGCCTGAATTATCATACCATTGTATGTGTTCTTTTTGTTAAGCGGCAGTGTCTTACTAATAAACCAGTGAAGGTGTCAACATTCAGGCAGTCAGTGTTCTTTTATAGTAACTCTCCTATTAAATCTTGCTTAAATCATGACACTTTGTTTGTTTAGCCAAACCCCTTTGTTGCAATTTAGGTGATGCGTCAATTTGACACAAAGTTGACATTATAAAACATATATAAATTCTAGTTTTAACATATGTGCTTTGGCTTAAGTGAACTTCCGGAAATAAGCTTTAGTTTATCCAGTGAGTTTAAAATAACAGTAAATATCTAAATAATACAAAGAATACTATGAAAGTTGGCATATATCTTTGTTCAATGCTTATATTAATATATTTAATAAAACAGTAGTATAAAATATAAAAAGTAGTTATTTTTAGAATGATGTGTATTTTATTAAGAAATTTATAGATTCTTATTTGGGGTTGACATCCAGATATTACTTACTGGAGTTGACCTTAATGTAAAAGTACAAAGAAACTTACATTTTCACAGTAAATTATATTTTTTTGGCTTAAAAATAAGCCTTTGTTTAAAGATGTTGACATTATGTCTGTTCCTTTTATATTTTGCAATTCTGACTTAATGATTTACTATGAAAAATTAGCTTAGTTTTGGAAATGCCTAATTACAGCAGATAAATACTAAAACAATGTTGACTTACTGAATGTCAACAATTTGTTGACATTCAGTAAGTTGAATTGCAGAATGAGTTAATTCTGGTAGTTGCTCCCCAGGAGGCTCCAGCTGCCCTCCTCCTGGTAACATCAACAGCAGTACAGGCTATAAACCCTCAGGCTCAAATGGTCATAACAACAGGAACAATGACCAGTCCAATTGTACCCACTTCAGAGTCACTACCTCCCAGGGAAAACAGGATGAAGAAAAAGACCAGTGAGAGCAATAAGCAAGCCAAGATCTCCCTGACAACCATCAGCCTTGCCAAAAAATGAGTATTCACCTGAAGATGTAGACTAATGCCCTATGATTCAGGTCTCTTCAGGAGACCCAGTACTCTACACAGCTTCCAGACACTCAAAAAAATTATGTCTTACCCTATTTTCTTTATGAAGTTACACAGGCTCAGCACTCCTGGACTCAGGCGCAGATTTTACCCTAATCAATAGCAGGTTATATGAAGAATTTCAAGCTAGACACTAATCCTTTGTGTATTAAAACTGTGGTTTTAGCTGATAAACATTGCATTGCTATCACTAGAGAGACTTTCCCCTTTTCTATCACGCTAGAGAACCTTCAATCCACCATCCAGGAACCTGTCATTAATTTCACTTGCTTCAATGTGATACTTGGCTTGTATTGATTAAAACAAAACAAATCCCTACGTGGATTGGGTCTCTCATTTTTAACCATTAAGCAAGAAGGCATCAACCACCAAATTTATCTAGATACTTTAGACCAGCTTCTAATAGACCACGTTTTTGTGCACATAACAGAAATAAAAGACAAGAAAGACAACCTTAAAGTAATTGACTGGGAATCTTATTAATATGAAGTCATATACTTCAAAGACAAGAAAGGCACTATCATGCCACAAGACAAAGAGATAGTTGCCTAACATCCAGAGATCTTTGAAGAAGCTCTACCAGGGCTGCCTCCTGAAAAGCACATACAACACTTCATACAACTCAAAGGAGCAGTACCCAAAGAACACCCTATATACCAAATTAACCCAAATGAGAACAATGCACTCCATGACTATCTAAAGGGGTCCTGGCAAAGGGCCTCATCAGATTGTCACAATCTCTCTTTGAGGATGCTATATTCTTTATGGCAAAGAATAACGGGTCTCTGTGACTAGTCATTGAGTACAGGGTCCTAAACAAAGTCACTATAATAAACTACTATTCATTATCACTCATCAACAACCTTTTTGACACACTGGGTGTTGCAACTGTATTCTCTAATATTAGTTTGACAGATGGATATAACCAGATGCAAATCAAAGAGGAAGATATCCTCAAAACCACTTTAAAAACTAAGTATGGATTTATGAGTGTGTTGCTCTTAATTTTGGAATGATACCTTTCTTGATCAGCAAAATCCCACTTTTTGGAATTGAAATTAATCTAAGCAGTAAAAGCACATAAGAGTCAAAGGGCTATACCAGGCTTTTATTAATATAGAAATGTATGTAACAACAGCAAACATGACAATCCTGGGCCAAGGTGGTCCAGGGACAGAAGCCTTCTGTGAAGGATCATCTGGTTAACTTCACCCAGACTATAAAGAATGGTCCATTAATCCCAACAGAAAGTTTGATGAAGTTTGTGACTTCAGAACACTGGTTTGACAACATCACACATGCCCTTCTCAAGTCTTCAGTGACCCATGGAGTTAGAGTCAACTTCAAAGGGAATCCTGCTATCTTCCAGGAGGCAGTTAAGGCAATTGCTATCACCTACCCAAAGGCAGTCTCCCTCCAACAGAGCCCCTCAAGAACTTCTCTGACCTGAATTTCCTCTTCAAAGAAGACACTTATCAGGCCACAGAGGATGTCTTCACTTTGGAGGTCACTGACCACAAGGGAAAGGTCACCAAGACTACCCTCCCAATCACCAGGACCAGATTAAAAACAGATACCATCCTCTTTATCTCATTTGAAGCCCTGCCTCTGGATATGAGTAGAGTGGAAGTGGAGGCTCAGTTCAAAGAGGGGCTGGCACAGTATGCTGAAATTGTTTATTTTGAACTGCTCAAGAACCCTTACATGTGCTATCTTTCTACAGCCAAGGCAATGTACATGATATCCTCAAAGGACGCACTGCCACTGCTATCATCCCAAGAAGAGCTATCATACTCATGTAAGACAGTACCACAATCAGTGAGTTCAAGGTGTTCCCTGAACAAACACCCCCATTTGTGCCATTTTCTCTGCCATGGGCCAAAGAGAAGCACTGTTTCCTTCTATTGTATAATTAGTCAGCACTGCTGAGGAAGTCACCCAGCAGGAGTCCACTGGTACTCAGGCTTCAGGCACCCATAGATTTTCCCTTAAATCCCTTCCCTGGGGATCATTTGCTAAAACCAAATTGTGGATTCAATCACCAGCCTCCAGAAAAAGACCCATGCTAAGGCTAAGCAGATTCAGAACCAGCAAACAAATGCCCAGGATACTGACCAAATAGATACCCAGGAGGCACCCTCTTCCTCCAAAGCCACAGTCCAGCCAGAATTGGCACCCCAGTCCTAAACCTCATTAGTGAAAACACTTGCAGTGGATCTAAAAACTTTTCAGACACAGGCACCATATATTGCTCTGTCCAATCAGGTACAGGGCCAAAACTCAACCTTAACTTAAGAGAAACTAATTATATTGAGATTCAAGGCTCAGCCTAGAATTGCAGTAATCACCAATCAATCATTATGCTTGTGTTGCAATATTGAGTAAACCACTCTAATTGATATTGATATAATTGGAATTAATACATTGATACAATTTGACAAGGGATTCTTTAAGTTGATTTCCTCAATTGCAATTGGATTCAAATGGTGGAGCTAAAATACTCAGGCTTATTATCAACCCATATCAGTTTAATAAACACAGCTTTTAACCTAACACTTAACACTTATACTTTGATATTACATTTATTTAGCTGTCAAAGCTGGTGATTAGTAAGATTTATATAGCATTAGGAGTATTAGTATATTTTATCTATAGTTTAGTTAAGATAAACCTCAGTTTGTAGAATTAGCTAGTTTAGATAGCCCAAATTAACAACATTGGCGCTCATTTAGTGTTTCAACCATTTACTTAATTTTGTTGAGGGGGAGATAGCCTTATTTATTTCCTATTAAAATTAAGTTTTTAGCTTATAATATTAAAATAGTTCTTCCTTGTATCTTCTTTTTATTTTTGGCTGCTATAAATTCAGCTTCTAAGTTTTCAATTCATTTGATTCTAAAAAATTGTCAGCTTTTTAAACTGTGAATTCCACTTTTTCTATTAGTAAACTCCTCCTAAAAATAGCACGGTTGTGTTCAAGAGCTAAAATTGCATTACACATCTTATTTTCAAAGCTTTTTGAGCCAAAAGGTTTTGCTACTTAAAATCCATTTACAAAAAGCTGTATTAAAACTTAGCGCAATTTAGCTCTTCCCCCCTTATTTTCTCTAATTTTTATTAATCAAGCCAATCTAAAAATATTACAACTGTGTTCAGGAGCTCCAGTTACATCATCTCTCTTTTTTTCAGAAAGTTTAGATAATTTTTTTGAAAAATAATCATTTGCAAGCCTGCTTATTCTTTGATGCAAATTTCTAATTTTTATTTGCTAATACTGAATTCTCTTACTTTTATTCTTTACAGTTATATTTTTCCTTCCATGCAGAGTTTACAGGTGGGAGAGATATTCCTCTGAAGGAAATATATTTTGTTTATAATGGATTTCATCACACAGTTCCTTGTGATGCATTATTTGTATTAGAGTTAAATTGCCTTCAAAACTGTAGCAGTATTTTCTATGATCTAAAAACTTATTTTGAAGATTTACTTAGCAAGTTCTATCATTCAATTAATTTAGATGCACTTCTTAAATATATCTATTTCAAATTTTATGATATTTGCACTAGACTGTAAGGTCTTGCCCAATAAGGTGCAAGATTATAAACTATACCATGTAAAGTGTTCAGATTTAAGTTTAAAAGATAAAGGAAAGTAGGTACAGTTTGTAGAAGTACTTTTAAAAGACCTACCAAAAACTTATGATTAGACACAAAAAGTGTCATAGAGTTAACTAATACTAAACAAACTATATAGAATAAAGTGTTAAATGAAGATTTGTTTGTAACCAAAGGTATATCTACGTCAGGATATTCTCCATGAGAATATCTCAACATAAAACTAGTCAAGTTATCCCAAATGTTAAAAAATGGCAACAACAAGCTAATTGCTTGTTGTCTAGCTATCTCCATTCTAATTATGCTAGCAGTTTTATTTCTGGAAGAAAATTTAGACCTAACAAAGTATTCATTTAATATAAACCTAAGTTAATTTAAAAAAATGATAACCTTAATAAATTTTGAAGTTAGAATTTGAAGATTTGAAAAGAAAAATATAAGATTGAAGTAAAAACATGTGAACAGTGATCAGGGAAAACCACTTAGAATTTCAGCAAAAGAGCTTACTTTTCTGGTGTCTTTATTTACATGGCATAAAAAACTAAGCCCTGGGGAAGATCTCCATTGGGAAGGAGATAGTTTCTTGGCAGCTGGGTTTGATAAACAAACAGGGAACACATGGTGGTGGTGGGGAAAACTGCTGGCAACAGCAAGCCAAAGATCTGCATGCTGCAGGGGGAAAAGACAGCGGTTGCGTAAGCAAAAATAAATAAAAGAACAAAACCTATCTTAAAATAGGAATTATAAAGTAAAAAGAATTGACCCTCACACACACAGGAGAAAAAGCAAAAGCAAACCCAAGGCAAGAAAAAAGAACAAGGTAAGTTTGATTTAAACCACTAATAATAATCTACCTAAAACTTAAGTTCAAAATAGAATTCAAACTTAATTAAAAGCCTGCCCTTTGGGGCAGGGCACAACATAGAACTTTTTTTGAAAGAAAAGCAAGCAATACAATAAATAATATTGCCTCTAGAAGTTCTTGCTAAAAAAACAAAATAATCAGTGAAAAAACATAAAAAAATATTGCTTCTAGCAGTTCTTGCTTAAAAAATAAAATGGTTAGTGAAAAAACAAAATAAAAACTATACAAACTCAAAATATACTTTATTAAAAAATACATCAGTCAAACTAACCAAAGTTGCAGACAAGTAAGATACTTTCCCTCCTGCTCTCAAAGCTTTTGCAGCCCCAGTTGATCTTGCTTCTTTTCCAGCTTCAGTTGCAAGTGGTTATACTCCAAAATCCAAGCTGCTGTCCTTACTGGTGATATTTCTAATAAGACCCAGGATCTTCTTCTTAATGACGCTCCTATCTCACTTGGTATTGAGACATCTGGTGGTGTGATGAGTGCTCTAATTAAGCGTAACACCACTGCCCCACCAAGAAGTCTGAGACCTTCTCCATCTACAATGATAACCAGCCCAGTGTTTTGATTCAAGTCCTAGAGAGTGAACATAACTGCAGGAAGAGTAAAAACCTTCTGGGCAAATTTGATCTCTTAGGAATCTTCCCTGCTCCTAAACATACAGGATTTAAACAATTATCCTTTATCCATCAAGTTGATATTGATAATACAAGTGAGCCAACTGCTATAGCTATCACTTATGAGAGTGAAAAGAAGAATGTTATCAAAAATAATTCTGAGCCTAACATCAATTGTATGGTGCACACACCACATGGTGATAACCCTAGAATGGCTCTCATCACTGCTACTTGTGACACTGCTATAGGCAAACTTCCTTTTTTTGACTTTGGGGTTTACTCTGTTACTCTCTTCAGAGTCCCCTTTACACATATTATACCAAATATTGTGTAAAGGGTTAAGTAATCTTATTATTATAGAACATGAGCCCTCAAATCTTATATATCCAAATATCAGGTTGGAGAAAATTTTCAATACTTTTGTAGATATGCACATTCTAAAGCTCCTTGGGGAAAGAGGATGTGATGTTGTTGTGAATCTCAACTTTGCTAAGACTCTACCTCTCCTTCTCACTATTAAAAAGAGAATCTCTTTTTATAAACAAGTGTATCAGATTCATAATATGAGGGAGCTGCATTTATGCAATCCTTGGTTATTCATGTTTAATGTCATTGCCCAGAGGCTCTTGGTTTCCCAATCTGTCAATGATGACAAGGGGCTATGCTCATATAATGTGCCCTAGTAGATACTGGCTGCATTTACACTAAAGTAGCCAATCAGGCTCACTTACATTCTCTGCCTGATACACTTGTAGCTGCTCCTTACAGGGGTACCCAGAAGTTTTTCACTCACATCATTACCCTACAATAGGATTACCTTGCAAGTCAGCACAATAGTTGTGCTTTCTTTACTATTGGGGAGCTTGCACTCCTAAAGTTGTAATATTCAGATCTATTATATAACTTTCTCACACTTGCCATCACTGTACCTTGCTCCATTGATACAAGATTTCCTGAAACATTGTCAAAAGCCAGTGTGATTTATCTGAGCCCTAATGGTTGTGACTTGAAGATACACTCTAAGGAAGAAAATAATGGGTGGTATCAGATAGATATCCACCCAATAGTTTGTCTTTTATGGCTTAAGCTAAATCTTGCTAGTCATGTTGGTCTGTTAGTTGTTTATGGCTTTCACAAGCTTTTCCTTCTTTCCACACTTGACACAACCACTCCTAGTACCTCCCTTACTAGTGGAGCTTATGAAATAGAGAAAGCCTTGGAGAAAATGTATGCCAATGAACAACTCTATCACACTAGTTACTGGCCAGGATCCACTTCAGGCTGTAACTATACTAGCTCAGCACTAATTAGGCTCAACAAGGTTGGAATTTTAGACAATTATACATTAACTCTTAGTATTAAGACTAAGGGTGGTATTGTGGTCAAGACTATTAATCACAATGGCGCCATCTCCACCAAGGAGTCCTTGATCTTCTACACCACCAGCAATTCTCAACAGGTTAGCGCTATACAGATCTATCAGGATGAACATGCTTCTATCAAACATCTTATTCTCATGAGAACATTGAATCTGGCCAATAAGCACCCTCCTGGTATGACATACATTACCTATCCCTGCAACCCTAGTGTTTACACCAAGTCTGAGGTTTCAAAATCTTGCTCCCATGTTGTCTTTGCCCAAGACATAAAGGCTCAGCTTACTCTTACCATAATGGCTGGACCTAACATCATCAAGATTGAGGATTAAAAAAAGCAACCTGATCTTAACAAGGCTACCTGGTTAGAAAGTTGTCCTATCAGTCTTCCAATAGCCACTTTGCCTATTAAAATTAGTACTATCAGCACAAGAAAGGAACATGAAAAGTTCTTCTACTACAATATCAAAAGGTTGCCCTTACCCAATTTAAACCGTGTTATTACTACCAATTGGATGTACAAAGAGCCCACCTCCCTAAATCCTCTAGTCTTGGATCATGTAACCCTTAATCTTCCCTTAAAGGTGTAATCTAGGCAATACAAACACTATGTCAAATCTAGAGGTGGGAAATGTTGCAATATTGAATACTCTAATCTAATTGCTATTGGTATAATTAAAATTAATACATTGATACAATTTGACAATAGATTCCTTAAGTTGATTTCCTCAATTGCAATTGGATTCAACTGGTGGAGCTAAAATACTCAGGCTTATTATCAACCCATATGAGTTTAATAAACACAGCTTTTAACCTAACACTTAACACTTATACTTTGATATTACATTTATTTAGCTGTCAAAGCTGGTGGTTAGTAAACTTTATATAGCCTTAGGATTGTTAGTATATTTTATCTATAGTTCAGTTAAGATAAGTCTCAGCTTGTAGAATTAGCTAGTTTAGATATCCCAAATTTATAACACTATGGAAGCTCCTAAAGAATCTAAGGCACCCAAAAGGAAATCTACAATGGCACTACTGAAACTAGTGGGCCCTCAAAAAGAGGGTCCACTAGGGCATAGTAGCTACTGGAATCTCAATCAGAATAGGGACCCAGAAAATTGCAGTATTTTCCAGACAACAGTCCCAGGAAAAGAAAAGTATATAGTGTTATCCTTCAAAGATGATCAGATTGGCCTCATTGAGATCAACTGAAACTCCAAGGATGAGACTGAATTCAAGAGGCTTCTACTTTTCAATACCACCCTCTGGTCAGATAAATGCTGCATCTTAATCAGAAAAGAAACCCACATTATAGCAATCAATAGAAGATAATACTTGGAGGGGAGGATACTGATGGCTAAAACTACATGAAATGAGGTGAAATTCCCTTTTACAGTGGTGTATGGACCAGCAGACTCCCAGGAAAAGATCATCTTCTTCACCTAACTAAAATGTATTGAATCTCTTCCAGATACCATTTTTGTCAGAGATTTTAATTCTTGGACACATACAGTAGATAAATGTAAAGTCACTCCCCCCTTTAGCCTTGAATAGAACAATCTTTCCTCACTGTACCAAAAAATCTGCTCAGAAGCCAGCCAAGCCCCTTAATTCTCTTGAGGATTTAGCTCATACAGTTGCTGAGAGATTCATGTTGACATACCCTTCCCAGGTGTTGAGCAACTTGGGTTATTGCTGGTATGTTCAAAGCTACAGATAGATGTTAGCCTTGCCAATGTACTCTACCTAATCCTATGCAAGAGCACTACAGACTACAATAGAATAGAACTTTGAAGATAATTACATTTATTGGAACTGGAGTACAATCTAGCCAGCAGCTGCAATCTATCCAGGTGTAGCTAAGAACTTTTTATCATCCTTTCAGGCATCTGTATCAATATATACTGCAAAAACCCTTGTTCTTGTCCTTTCAGACAGTTCTCAGTGGCTACCTTTCCAATAGGTCCATATTTACTGGCTGCGCCTATCCTGATTGGCTGTCCTTGACACATGCGTTGCTACTGGCCTTAGCAGATGTACATGGCACTTCAGCTATAGCCTACGCTCTTCTTGAGCTAGCCTGCTGTCATTTATCAATTGGCTGTATCTTACACACCTATTATTGCGCTGGGAAACTACATCATATTTAGTTGACACTTATAAATGGTCCTTAATCTGTCTTCCAACATTAGAAGGTAGAATTCCAGTATTCTATTTATAGGGCTTAATCAGTGGTTCTTTTCTGGCTGGCAAGCCTTCTGCTTATTAATGCAACAGGTCAAATTGGGGATTATACACTGTATAATAGCAGACTCAATCCAATGTTGACTTGTGGATTATCTGCTGTGTAATGCTGATCCTAACCAATAAGAAACCCAACTATATGCCATATAATGCTGATCCAAACTTGGTATTTCTTAGCCATATGTGCATTGCTTGTTTGATATACTCATATATGTACATCAGGTTGGGTGGGACTGAGTTGATACAACGTTCAGTAGGATGGAGTGAGCAATATACAATTGATGATTACATGATTACACACCATGTAATCAGTGATAATCACTATATTGGCTAATGTTTATATGGCGTATAATGCTAATATCAAATATAATAAACTAGTAATTATATGGCGTATAATTACTGCACATTGGAATTATGATCAGTGATAATACAGAGTATAATTGTTAATCTATCACAATAAACTAACAATTACACAGCGCATAACTGCCATATTCATTATAATATATTAGTGATTATATGGCATAAAATTACTATGCTTAATAGAGTTTCAGCCTAGTGATAATAAAGCGTGTGACTGATAATGATCTGTGTGCAATGATTAGCCTGATTATTTGTGGTCAATCAGCCTAATCTCACATTTCCCCCCTCTTGACCATAAATAGGGAGGGTAAGAAGAAGATCAGGCATTGTGGCTTTCTCAACCTTGTCTTCCCGGCTTAGCAGTAAAGAGGAGTACCAGGAGTTCTTGGCAACCATGTCAGAGGAGCACCATCAAGAATTCAACTGCCAGAGCAAGGAAGCATGTCGTCTCCAATTATACAGTTGGTGTTTGCTATGGGCTCACAAGAATGATACTTTCTCAGAGTTGTCCTTGGCCACCACCATGGTTACCAATCCCTTCCAGCATCCCCATAGCCCTATCTTGGAGAAGGAGATTGCACAGGAGAGTTGTCCTCCTTTGGTGGCTGCAGACGTACCCCGGGCTTCTTTGGTGGACCCAGAGGCTTGGCAAGCTAAGGCTGTTGTTCCTTGCCCTCCTACTGTGCCCTATACGCCTGATATGGCTTTGTTGGGGTCTGTGGTCCTCACATATGACCCAGACCATGTGGACTTTGAGGTGAATAGCCTTTTTCAGGGCTATGAGCTTCTGAGTGAGTTCCTCTTTGTCCTTCTTTCTTGTGGGCAGGGGGGGAGATATCCACTCTTGCCTTTATCATTATGAACAGTATCATCCTCCTGCTGTTTGCTCTGTGGCCCTTTCTGAGCTGGCCTGGCCTCTAGAGGGGGTTTTGGTAGAGCTGCCTTGCTCTTACGCTGTGCTTTATGCTGAGTATGCCTGTGTCATCAATTTTAATCAAGCAGTAGTGTGAGTCTGGTCCCGTGCTCGGGGGCCCAGTCCAAACTCTACTTGTCAGTAGGGTCTTTGGCATGCTGATAACCAGCATAATTGACTAGCTCCTGCCATCAACCTGATCTTGGAGAAGCTGGAGACTGGGGATCCTGCCCAGTACCTTATGTACATAGCTCTGTTAGGTAACCTTTTTCTGGACCCAAAGCCTTTGCTTCCTTGTAGTTCCTTGGCCCAGATGCAGGCCATCCTGGAGTTTTACCACTGCAAAGTGTTGCATTGTAAGCAGGATCTTCTTGTTGACTATCCCTCAGAGGGATTCATTGTGGAGTGTCTGCTGTTGGGGGCGTGCTTTCCTGTTGAATGTGATCTGGGTTGCCTGGCAGATGGGGAGCTGGCCTTGACTGTGCCCATTATGTGTTGGGTGCGGCTCTCCCCCAAGGCGCAACATATGTGGCTTTGGAGCATTGTTGTCATCTACCAAGTGGTGGCCACCCACACTTTTGGTGACTATGAGGAGGCTCCCATCACCATGTCCCTGAGGAGCCTGAGGAGGGCACTCAGTAATAAAGTCTCATAGGACTAAGTCCTCTTTCAATATAATGCACTTTTTATATTTTTTATCTTTTTATATTATTTATATCCTTTTATATTTCTCTTGTTATGAATTATATGATGTGCTTAAATTACTTATGTTATTTTCTTTTATGAAAAGCTCAGATAGTGTGTAATTAGGCCCTTCCTTTGGGATGCAGAATGGGCGTAGAAACTTTGCATGTACGCGTTTGAATATGCATCCACTATCCTTGTCCTTGATGGTATAGGTGTCAGGTGAGAGTTTCTCTATGATCTCAAAGGGTCTACCCATAGTTTGTCTAGTTTGTGAGATCTACCCGCCCCTCAAGTGTTGCAGAATGCAAACCCCTCCCCACCTCAAAAGAAGGCAATGGGGCTCTATTAGCGGAGTCCCTCTCAAATCTGGCTTGGGTCTTGTTAGCTGTGTTGCTAAAAGCGGATGCCTGCAATTTGATGAGGGTGTTGGCCAGTTGTTCTAGGTACTGGTTGTAGGAAAGTTGTCCAGGGTCACCAGTGGCCAAGTATAAGACAGGTGGAATGGCAGGGTGGCAGCCATACATCAGTTGAAATGGGGACGCTCCTGTGGTAGAGTGAAGCAAAATGTTGTACACAAACACTGGTGCTCCTAAGTAGTTTCCCGGGAAGATGTACAGAAAGAAGCTAATTTTTGGAGGATCTGGGTTAGGGTACCATTGGCACGTTCCACCATACCTTTGGTTTCAGGGTGGCATGGGGTGGAGAGTACCCCACAAACTCCCATGAGATCATTCACTCTCAATATTACTGAGGCCGTAAAGTTAGTCCCATTGTCTGAGAGTAAGAAAAGTGGGCAGTCGTGGCAAAGTATGATGGCGTCCAATAAAAATTGTGCAGTAGAAAGGGAATCTACCTTCCTTAGAGGCCAGGCTTCCATCCACTTAGTGAGGTGGTCTATAGCCACTATCACATATTGAAAGCCAGGGCTGCTATGTGGGAGTGGTCCCACTACATCCATCAATACAGTGTGCCAGGCAAAATGGGGTTGCACCATTTGGTAAGTTGTGCTTTTCCGTTGGGGCTTGTTCTCTTGGCACTTGATGCAGCAGTTGATTGTCTCCTGGATTTCAAAACTCATTGCTTCCCAGAAGTAGGTGCAAGACAGGATCTCTTTGGCTTTCTGAAAGGCACCATGACCTGTTGCCTTATGCGCAGCTGTAACAATGCTAGTCCTTTCAGAGGAAGAAGGGAATATGTGTTCCTTGCCATCTACCAGCTTTTATAGCACCCCATTGCATAGTACTGCATCCTTGCAAAGGTCTTGTAGGATATGCTGTACTTTTTTGGGCTCATTGTTAAACTTCCCAGTCATCATTTTGTAATACAGCTGATCTGCTAATGGGCTCACTAAGGCTACAGTGGGTAAGCAGGATAGACAGTCCACATTCTGGTGTTTACTACCAGGGCAATGAAGGATTTTGTAGTCCAAGGCCTGTAGTTTTAGTGCCCTCCAATAAAGTTGACCTTCTGGATCTTTGAGTCTCTGGAGCCAAGCTAGGGACGCGTGGTCTGTGATCACTGTGAACCATACACCATGAATGTAGACCCAAAGCTGTTTGCATGCGTAGATGACTGCTAAGCATTCACGCTCTGTCACCATATAGTTGCGTTCATGAACATTTAGAGTTCTGCTAGTGTATGCTACAGGGTGTTTGATTCCCTTGTTATTGAGTTGGGATAGTTCAGCCCCAACTGCTGTAAGTGAGGCATTAGTATGGATCATGAAGGGTCTGTTAAAGTCTGGGTACATCAGAACAGGGTTTCTTGACAAGGCCAGGCGCAGTTTGATGAAGGCTCCTTAACACTGCTTGCTCCATAAAAAATCAACTCCTGATTTAAGCAAATGGAAGAGAGCTTCTCTAATGGCTACAAAGCGGGAGATAAAACATTGATAGTAACAAACCATACCCAAGAAGACCTGTACATTGCGTTTTGCCTTGGGTGGCTTCATCTTAGATATGGCTTTAGTTTTTGTGGGTTGGGGACTGTGACCGTACAGCAGTCACTATTGAGTATTTAGCCAAATAAATGCTCCAAAATATAAAGTTATCTCTGTTTTTCTGGTTATTGCATGTAGATAGGTTGGATTGGAAGTCTTAAGGTAAAGATTCCTGAAAACTGGATATCTAGGTTCAATAAAAGAACAGAAGGCAATAATGGCCAAGTTGATCTGGGAGACTGAGTGTCTCAAAAACAGGTTAATCAATTGGGAAGATTAATAAATAAATACACAGGAATATAATTAATGAGTATTTAATTATATTGGTTAAATTGTCTTGACTATGTCAAGAAGTTTGGTTAAGGTCAACCATAATTAAACCCTCAAATTTTGGGTTAAAAGCACCGCTTCAGCAAATTCATTGGATTAAAAGCGCCAAGGCGCCGCCATCAAATTTTTTCAGGCGCTGGGGCGCCGCCTGGGAAAGTTCCTGGGTGCCACAGTGGCGCCTAGTTTGAGTTTCAAAGTGTTTTAATGGATTTTAAGGCAAAAAACCATTAAATGCAAATATAGTTAAATAAAGACAAGGATGCCTAGGAATTCAGGGTTGATCAGCTGGTTCCCAGTTGGAACATTATTAGCTGAGTTTTGGGATGTTTAATCCACAGGGTTTTGGCGCCGGGAGCTGAGGAAGCTCCATGCTGAAATGGTACATTGGGATGAATAGAGTCAGGTGACTTCTTCCCATTGTAGGTTGATTCTGTTAGGTTGGGAAATATTGGTGATATTTTAGGTAAAGATCTAGATTTGGAGGACTCAAACATCATAGATCATGTGAGATGAATCATAGGTTGATTCAGGAACCAGAGGGGTTTTCAGCCAAATATGCCCCAAATGGTATATAAGTAAAAATAGCTACACTTTAATAAAGATATATTTTTGTCAATTTTGACGCTTTCCCCTAAACTACCTTTTCAATTATTATGTCTGCTTTGTTAAATTTTGAAAGGGCCAAATTTGAAGTACTTCATGTGGAAACCGCTACTGCCAGGAAAGAGGTTCCAACAAGTTTGTTGGAGGAAGCTTGGGCAAGCTTGGATGTCACCAAGACTGTGCCTGAGGAGTCCTTGGTGGAAGTAAAGGCTGCGTTTGAAGAGTTATATTCCAATTATATTGTAAAGGAAGGTACTCCCGCCCAAGGAGATTAAATTTATGTGTGGGATTCCTGGACCCTGTTAGTAGGATAGAACAAAATCTTATAGCAAGTGAAAGCAAAGGCAAATCATGAAATTGAGGCTTTAAGGGCAAGGGAGGAAAAGAGTGTTGAGATCATGGCCCGTTGGCGGGATGATAACAAAGTGTTGTCCCATAAAATTGCCTCTCTGGAGACAAAGCTCTTTGAAGCCTTGTCAAAGGAAGGTAATGGGAATAAGAGTCAAGGTAAGAATAATGGTGGGTTGGACCTGGATCTGCCACAGGGACACAGGCCCTGACTATCAATGACAAAACCCAGGTATTCCAGCTGGTCCTTGAAGAACTGGCATTTGCGTGGCTTTATCTTAAGATTGGCGGTGGCTAGCCTCTTGAAGACCTCTTCCAAATTAGCTATATGCTCAGTGAAAGTCCATAGAAGACATTAATGTTGTCTAAGTAAACTAAGACACAGGAGAGTTTAAGGTTGCAAAGAATGGTGTCCATAGCTTGCTAGAAGGTAGCAGGGGCATTACATAGCCCTTGCAGCATACTTGTTGGTTGGAATAGTTCTTGGGAGGTTATGATGGCGCATTTTTCTTGTTCTTTGGGGGTATTTCAATCTGCTAATAGCCCAATAAGAGTTCCATGGCAGAGAAGTACTTGGCACCTCCAAGGCAGTCAAATGCGTCATCTATGTGAGGCAAGGGGTATGAGTCCTTTGTGATGACCTTGTTGAGTTGTTGATAGTTGATGATAACTCAATTAGAGCCATCTTTCTTCTTGACAATCAGGATAGGAGTCACCCAAGGGCTTTTGGATAGAATCAGCATGCCACGTTTCAGCAGTTCACTGACCTCATCTGAGACAACCTCTTTGTTTGCTTTTGATTGTTGTATGGGGCGCATACAGAATGGAGGAGTGGACCCTGTATCAATGTGGTGAGTTAATCCTTCAGCACAACCCAGGTCATGATTGCTTTCAGTGAAGATGGAGAGGTACTTCACAAACAGCAATGACGCCCAAGCTTGCTCCTCAGGACCAAGGGAGGAAAGGTTTACTAGGGGTGTATTCAGGTGGACTTCTGGTTCAGGGTCATCTGGTATACCCATTTCCTCAAATGTACCAAATCCTTTAACCTTGGATAGTTCCTCCGCAGGATAGAAGTGTAAGAAGCCTACCACTTGGTCTTTCTTGATAGAGAGCATCTTCTTTGTGAGGTTGGCCAAGAGAATGTGTGTCTCCTGTTAGCTGGGGGCAACAATTCCTGGCACAATGCACGGTTCAAAGCAAGAACAGCCCCAGGGTTTGATGGCTTCTCCATATAGCCCTTCAGGAACAACCACAGACAACCCAGTCTCTGCAATTTTCTGGTGTCCAGGCTCCAGGGAAAATGAAGACCTGGTCCTTAACAAAATACCCTTATGTTCCAGGATCTGTGTAGGGGGTTTACGTCTATGTTTCCCAACAAGTTTGTATTCCACAGGGACAATTTCATCAGTGTAGGCCAGGTTGAAAAATTTGCAGAGCCTGGGGGCGGTGTTTTGACCTTCTCTACTGAAGAACAAGGGTAAGGTTTGACCAAGGATCTCAAAGGTGGCAAGGCCCCAATATGTCATGGCTCCATATTTCACCAGGTGGGAGGTCCCTATGAGAAAATCATAGGTGTCCTTTGGCAGTACAACTGCTGGGGCGGATACTGCAATGGAGCCAAATTGCATAGGTAGTGCGCTGTATGCTCCCACAGAGTAAGTGGGTTCTTTACCAGCTGTACCAAAGGGCAATCTGTAGTCAACATCTAGGGCTATACCCAATTTCTTCATCATCTTAGTGGAGATGATGTTAAATGGAGCACCGCTATCCACTATTGCTTGAATGTGATGTTTGTTAACCAATGTGTCAATGTAGATAAAATCAATATAAGAGTCATCAAGGCTTTTTAATGTGTGTATCCCGTTCTCCTTGTCACTTTCCAAAGTGTGAAGTAAGCTTTTACAGACGTCAGGGTATCTGGACTTGAGCTTCTCTAAAGTGAAAGCCACTTGTATTGACTTTAAGTTTGGGGTGTTGTTGGAGCATGGCAAACAACAGTTTTCTCTGGTGTCCTGTAATTGAGCTGCATATGGTTTCAATACTTCAGCCAAGGTGGCCTCCTTGTGCTTGACTTTAGATTAAGAGCAGGTAGTCACAGTGTAGAGGTCATTGGCTACAACCATATGAATTGCGTCTTCATGAAGCTCTTTGGGGCGGTGTACTTTGGGGCCAGGTTTGATGGGAAGGTTGAGGGATTTGGCAGAGGTAGAATTTCCCTCTTCTACTCTGCCTTGGCTTTTCCCTCATTGTTGCTAGAGGGATGGGATTGTACAATGTGTACCTTCTTGATGTTGGCCGGGTATTTTGATTTCCAGTGACCCGCTATGTTGCAGGCAATGCAGTAGGGATCCTCCACATCAGGAGGGTGTGCAGAAAACTTTGAGGGTTCCTCCTTCTGGAAGTGTGGCTTCTTGTAGACTGTCTTTGGTTGCTTATGTTCAGGCCTATTAGGGGGGCCAAACGTCTCAGCATGGCTACAAAGATAATCCACAATTTCTGACACATCCCTGCTGTGATGATCCACATGTTTGGTGGTTTTGCAGGTGGGGCTTATGTTGGCCAAGCAAAAGTTTGGTTGTTTGTTGGAGGTGAGCCTAGTATGTAACATGGTCTACTAGGGTAGGTAAGGTGAGCCTAGTAGGTAACATAGGACTACTAGGGTAATTAAGGCCTGGCTGGTAGGTAACAAAGGACTACCAGAGGCAGATGTTTTCTCCACCCAGCAGAAGATATTGGCTGCTTTGGGGCTATAGTGCTTCACCCTGCAAGAAACTGTGGTTGTGAAAGGGTGAAGACTGAAATAGCAAGCAGGGAACTTTGTCTGTCTGGGGGGGAGTAGGTTTTGGACCCCTGGCGGGTAACGCGGGCTGCCAGAGAAGAGAAGAGCTCTGAGGGCTCTACGTAACCTAATACGCTTACAGGAGGTCTGTGAGCAAGCACCCTACCTAACAGACTGGTAGGGTGTCCTTGTTTATGCCCCTATGGGAGCTTTGGGAAAACCTAAGGTGAGCATTGGAGGGTATAGGCATGCTCAGAGGTGTCACCAAGGTGGCTTGCTTGGGGAAGCAAGCTGCAGAACTTGGTGTGATCAGGCCTCTGGGAAGTAGAGCTGATTACTCTGCAACTGAAAGCCCAGACTTCATCACCTGGGTGAGTAAAGACAACACATAGACATTGATTTATGGTTGGATGGCCTAAGTGGATTGCCACTTGTGAGGGCCAAATCAAACGCCAGTTTAATGTAGACTTATGCCTGGGTCTACGAGTTCTGGTAATGGGGGCTGAGATAAAGAACCAAGGTGGTTCACAGAATTAACAGAGAAAACTAGCAAGAGGGACTGTTTGGTCACAGTGAAGGCTAGTTGATGGACTGTTGATTCATATTAAATTGTGGGAACCAAAATGGTTTATTGTGCAGGTGGAACCAAGGTGGTTCCTAGTGAGGATTTGTTAAGGGACTGGTTGAGGATAAGTACAAGAAGATTATGATGTAAGACTAGCTGATCATAGAGAAGGATGGCCAAAGGACCAGAAGATTGCGTTGCAGGACTGGAGATCTGGAATATGAGCTGGCTGAAAGATCCAAAGGTGATAGGGAAGAACTAGTGGTCTGGAGAAATGAGCCAAGATTTTGCCAAATTGATTTTCCAAAGTGGGAAGATATGGAATGTTTTGCCTTGGTTTAGTATTAGAATCAAGAAGGAATGTGGATAGAAGTGTGGGTAAGATATTTATTTATTAAGTTCCTAGGATAGACAAAGGTATATTGCTATGAGAGCTGGATACAAAGTTGTTTTGGTGGGACGTTTTCCTTGGATTTTACAATATTTGTAAATATATGGGGGAAACGTTGAAGAGGTCCAGAAAGAACAATTTAAATAGTATTCTACTATTTAAATTGGTTTAGTTTGAATGCAGGAAAGACTGGTGCCAAAATAGTGGGCCAGTTAACGCTTTGGTGCACAAAGAGTTGTCAATTTGAGCGGTTTGAGCTGTGGAAAAAGTTTTCATAGTTGGATCCTGGTGGAACTTCAGAAATAGTCTATTTCTGCACTCTACATTCATTGGTTGAGTTCTGGTAGGTTTCCTGGTGAAAATGATTGGTTGAAAGCCAAAAGCTTAAAGTATAAGCAAGGAAATAGTGAATTAATACTTTAAGCTTTTGAGAAAGTAAGTATGTAAGCTTAAGTTATAGAAAAAAGTGAGCAGTAATGGTTTAAGATTATGAAGAAAGCCATTTTGAAGGCGGAACCGTTGGGAAAAGGACACTATAAGAAGGTGGCTGGCTGGAAAGTTACTGGGTCTTTTTGAGGTTTTTTTGATGTCTTTTCAAGGTCTTATGACGGTCTTTTTGGAGGTCTTTCCCAGGTCTTCTGAGTTTCTGCCAAGAGGATTTGGAAGCCTTTTGATCACCAGCAGGAGCTTGGTTGGACTGATACAACCCAAGATAACGGAGCATGAGCTTAAGAATAGGAAGCTGGATCCTAAGCGTAGCGCCAGAGTCCAAGTGTAAGGAGCTGGAGTCCAAGTTTGAGGTGCTGGAGTCCAAGTTTAAGGAGCAGGAGTCCAAGTCTAAGGAGAAGACGTCCAAGACTAAGGTGCAGAAGTCCAAGATCAAGTACAAGGAGTCCAAGATATTGTTGGAGGACACCAAGTATTGGTAAATCCAAATTGTTTCCTTTACTCCCCGGGCCATATACCAGAAGGTTTCTAAGGGGATCTTCCTTCTGAGAGTGAATAAAAGCCCATTTTAACCCCTATACATATTTCTGAGATACATTTCCCCTTACTAGAGAATGACAACCCCTTCCAGCTGGTCCCTGGCTACAATCCAGGACACACTTGGGGACTGGTGACCAGGAACCCCACACTTGCCCTTTGCATAGGCGGGGGCCATTACTCTGTGGAGCTCTTTATAAAGATGGGATGCCTGCTTTATTGCAGCACAAATTTCAAAGGTGGAGACCATTCCAGAGCCAAGGAGTACCAGTGCGCCATGGTAGAACCTTCCCAAAAATTCTTGCAGAGATTTTCCTGGGGCAACCTTTATGGCTCAAAACTCAAATTTTCTGGTGAAGAGGATATCCTCTCCACCAAACTCTTTGAGTACAGCCTGTCTTGCTTCTTGGTAGCTCTAGTCAGTTGCAGGTAGTTGTGACATCACTAAGTTGAGCCTTACTGCGTCTAGGGTGGTGATGAGCATAGTTGTCTTCTGGTGGTTGCTGGAGCCTCTCATTGCTATTTCAAAAAGTCTCAGGAAGGAATGCATGTTCCCTTGCTTGTGAAATTTAGGGAGGTTGAGAGGTTTGAACCGTTTGTTAGAGATTGTAGGCTCAGTGGGCTGGAAGGGAGAGGCAGTTGATTGCCTATCTGCTGTATAACTACGCCTATCCCTAGGCTGGCTTTTGGTGTGAATGGTTGTACTCCGCTTTGTATTTGGTTGAACGTCCCTCTTGGATGGGTGGAGGGTTGGTCTTGATCTTCTGGTGAGGGAGGGAGGTTCCTTCTTTACTGAATAGCAGTGATTGGTGGAAGACATTGTTGATTTTCCAAGTAGGCGGTAGTTCTAGTTTGTATGCCACTTTTCTTATTTGCTTTATGATATTGTTAGGGCCACAGCGGCGGTGGGCTAGCTTCCTACTGGGTACATGTAGGGGAACGTTATGTGAGTTGAGGTAAACTTCATTACCTATTTCCAGAGGTTTCCTGGGGATTCTTTTCTTGTTGGCAAACGCTTTGTAGGTCTTAATAGCGCGGGTCAAGTTCCTTAGACAGGCTTCCTGGGTGGTATGTATTTGTTCAATCCAAGTTTGTCCTGCTGTATTCTGCTCAATTCTGCCAATACTAGGGTCCCATGATGGATCAAACCCATAGTTGGCCTTGAACAGAGACATCCCAGTGGAGGTGTGGTCTTTACTATTGTATACAAACTGAGCCATGGGAAGCATGTTGGCCCAGTTGTCCTGGTTGGCGTTGGCATATCATCAGATGTATTGTTCCAGAATTTGGTTGACCTGTTCAGTTTTTCTGTCTGTCTGCGGGTGGTAGGAGGTTGACACACAACGTTTTATTCCAAGGTCCTTCATCACTTGGGTCCAGTAGTGGGAAGTAAATTGGGGGTCCTCTATCAGTGATGATTTCTTCTGGGGTGCCGTGTTGTCTCAAGATGCAGTCATGGAAGTGTCTGGCAGTCTTGGCTGCCGTGCAGTGGGTAGTAGTTGGAACAAAATAGGCCATTTTTGTGAAACAGTTGACCATGACCAGGGTTGCATCAAAGGTTTTTGAAGGGGGGAGTTCTACTATGTAGTCCATTTACACTGACTTCCAGGGGCCATTAGGGATGTCCAGAGGTCTCAGTAACCCTTCTGGCTTAGAGAAACGCTTCTTGGTTCTTCTGCAGGTTTCACAACCATTGATGTAGGCAGCTACTTCTTTGTTCATGCTGGCCATATGTAGTTCCGCTTGATAATTGAGAGGGATTTGTGTCTGCCTGGGTGGCCAACCATCTCTGAATTGTGGTGATCAATCAATATGTTTGTTTGGGTTAGGCCTTTGGGTACATAGATCCTGTTGTGGAGCAGCAGGGTAAAACCTTTCAGGGAGTACCCTTTCTTTGAGTGATGGCAATCCAGGTCCTTTGTCATGGCTTTGACTAGCTTGATTGAGTAGGTGTCCTGTTTCTGGGCTTTTATCACATTGGGTTTGCTGGAAGCAATCTTTAAGTACTTCAGTTGTATTCCTAGGCTGGCGTGGTCTAGCAATGTGTGGGTGTTGCAGTCCTTGATTTCTGTAGAGGAGGGAATTGGTTTGGCTCTCCTGCTCAAGACGTCTGGTTCCACGTTCACTTTTCCTGGATTTTAGTCTATGGCCAAGGTATAATCAGCTAGTTCCAAGGCCCATCTTGGTTGTTGTTGGTTCAGCTGGTGTGGTTTGAAGAAGTAAACTAAGTTCTTGTGATCTGTCAGAACCTTTACCAGATGTTCAGCACCACACAAATACCTGTGCCAGTGCTTCAATGTCTTCATTATAGCTAACATCTCCTTGTCATATATTGGGTAGTTCCCTTCATCTGGTAGCATCTTCTTGGAGTAATATGCTACAGGATGTAGCATACCATTCTCTCCTTCCTGAAGAAGGACCCCACCCACCACAAAGTTGGACACATCTGTCTCCAGCACAAAAGGTTTAGCGGGGTCAGGCATGGCAAGGACTCTGGCAGACGTGACAGCTTCCTTCAGGGTTAAAAACACGGAGGTGCACTTGTCAGTCCAGAAAAATGGGACCTTGTCAGAGCAGAGACAGGTCAGGGGCAATGTAATCTGAGAATTTTTTCAGATGAAATCCCTGCAATAATTTGCCAGGCCCAAAAAGCTTCTCACGTCTTTTCTGCATTTGGGTACTGTCTAGGCTGTTACAGCTTCCACTTTGTCCTGCACCATGGCAAACTCGCCAGCTTTCACCACATATCCCAGAAATTTGACTTCAGACTGAAAGAATTCACGTTTTTTCAGCTTAGCATGTAGGTTGGCCTGAAAGAGTTTCTCCAGTATTTGGTCAAGGTGGTGGAGGTGTTCCTCATGTGACTTGCTATATATGAGGATGTTATCCAGATATGTCACGCAGAACTGGTCAAGATACTTGCCAAGGACAGAGTTGATCATCCTTTGGAAAGTGCTGGGAGCATTACACAAGCCAAACAGCATGACCAAGTACTCGTACAAACCATATCTAGTTTTGAAGGCTGTCTTGAATTCATCTCCTTCTTTGATTCTGATCTGGTTGAAGGCATCTCTCAGGTCAATTTTTGAGTACACCTGGGCTCCTGTCAATATGTCACAAAGGTTGTCAGCATTGGGGATGGGGTAGCGTTTCTTTACAGTGATGTTGTTCAGTTTCTGGTAGTTTATGCAGGGACACATCCTGCCATCTTACTTCCCTAAAAACAGCATAAGTAACAATAAAGGGCTTTTTGATACCCAGATGAACCCTTTTTGTCATGTCCTCCAGGTATGTTTTCAGTGCAGCTTGTTTACAGTGATTGCAGCTGTATATGAGGCCGTGGTGTGGTTGGGTTCCAGGCAACAGGCAATGGCGTGGTTGTAGATTGAGTGACTTGGGAGCTGGGTTGCTACTTCCTCACTGAAGACGTGGCCACTTCTCCAAGGGGGCAGGTAGGCTTCCCACACTGGGTTCCATTCTCAGGGTTAGGAGTGTGTTGGGTTCCTTAATGGTTGGGCCCAACTGGAACGGCACCACATCAAACAAATTTTCTCCCTTAAAGGCAACTGTTTGATTACAGAAGTTTAGAATAGCGCCGTGTCTTTGGGACCAGGAGTCCCCTAGGATCAGGGGGTGGGGAAGTCCTTTCAGTATGATGGGAAATGCTGGGTATAAGTTCTGCCCAATTTTCAGGGGCAATTTGGTTGCGCACCTGAAACCCAAGTTGTGGGAGCTATTTCCCATGATTACTTTGTTGCTTTCATTTGTGGCCTTCAGTCCAAGGTCCTCAACAAGGGTGGCGTTGATAAAACTCTCCTCTGCTCCGGTATTGATGAAAGCTTCAACAGTCTGGGATGTTATGAATGTTTTTGCTTTGACTTGGATAAATTTGTAAGATTGAGTAGAGGTGTTTATTTGCGCCAAGGAAACTGAGGAGTTACTCTTCTTGGGACAAGCCTTGGTGAGGTGCCCAAGTTTTTGGCAAAAGAAACACAAGCCTTTGCAGTAGTGGCACTGTAGTTCATTGGGGGACATCCCTGGTCTGCCGGGTGTTGGGGCTCAGTTCACACACTGGGTTGAAGAGGGGGTGTCTTCTTGGTTGAGGTTCAACCCTCTGCACAAGAGAAGTAATTCATCCAGGCCAAGCGTAGGAGATGGTGCTTGAGGAGTTCCTTTGAGGCAGGGCAGGGCAGGCTCCTCAGCTTACAAGATGGCTGATAGCTTGTCCTTGAGTTGGGTCCTGGCTTTCAATTTCAGGAGCTTGTCAGTGTAAGCTTGCAGAGAGCGTGGTCCTTGTTGGATGTCTAGTAAGCTGATTAGGGCATAGTGGCAGGTATCTTGGTTGTTGCTTGTGGTCATCAATTTGATCTTGAATTGGGAGTAGTCCAGGAAGAACTTGACATCCTTGGTGGTTGCTTTCCCAAACCAGTCCAGGGCATTGCCAGAGAGCATGGAGGCTACCCCAAGGACTTTCTTGGTGTTGTTGGAATATGAGTTTGAGTTGGCTTGAAAGTGGAGGTGGAGGACTGGCATTGCTCTTCTGGCTTCTTCTAGGATGAGCTTCCCCATTTGGGGTATGTCTATTCTGGTTGTGGTCTGGTTTACTATGACGTTCTGCACCTGCAAGTTTGGGGTCTTGGTCTTTTCATTTCCAAGCAGAGCGTCTTTTTTGTTCAGGACTGGTTAGGTGTTGGGTTGCTGAGGTGATCAGGTCGATAGCTAACTTTTACGCATAGTAAGCTGAAATCACTAAAATTAGCATACAAGACGCCCCAAGAGTTAACAACATTTTGGGGCCCAGGTTACTATGTTTGAGGTAGATCATCATAATATCAGGGATATAATTGGTGGGAGGTTCTGGAGAGCCAACCACAAGATTGGGGCTAACTTTACAATATAAGATAACAATTTTCCAAGGACTTCCCAAGGTCTGCTTACAGGCACAATAGAATCTATCATTCTGATGAGGGTGATATACATCACCCCAAATATCTGGGTGGAAGTGGATTCATTAGTGGCAACTGATTCTTTTGGGTGGTTGGGCTGTGGGGAGAGGGGCGGTGTCATTGGAGCCAAATATGTGGGCATGAAATTATACTTATTGTGGAATAGCAGAGGGGGCCGGATAGTTTTGATACCTTCTCTGTAAAGGACTTCTGTCTCTCTAGTTCTAGCTTCAGGGCCGTGGATTAGGATTTCCTCTAGATTAAACTCCAAATACACCAGGTCGGTTGGGTACTCAGTGAAATGTACTGGGCCATAGGGAGCTCCTGGTGGACAGTTGAGGTTGGGCGGTTGGTCTGCGGTTTCTTGAGGTAGGTGAGCGTGAGGTGTAGTACTGCAAGATGTAGGCTGTAAATGAAGTAGAACTAATAACAAAAAGGTATGATCTGGTTGAACCAAAGGTTCATGTCACTTTATTGCAAGAATGGCAATGGGCATCTTCCTGGTGGTCCAGGGTATAAGTATGCCCATCTGTCATGGTAAAACTTTCACAAATTCCCTTGGTCTGGATTTTCCCATTTACTAGGTCTTCCCAGTCCTTGGTGGCATTCATTGCAGGGGTTATTCCATTGGCTGGCTCAAACTTAGAATGCTCAAATTTTCTAATTGGGTTGTGGGATTGGTTTTCTCTGGGTGGCCTGCGTTCTATGGGAAGGTTCTCTGTTTCCCCTTCTGTGTGGGCCCAAGTTATTTTGGGATCTAGGGATGGAGCCACCCACTGATTGGTTGAGTTAACAGGAACCTTTATTGTGGTAAGTGTTGATGTAGGTGAATTTGATTCATCAAGCTTCCAAGGATTTTCTGAAGTCAAATCCTGCTCTGGTTTGAGCCCAAAAAACTGCAGGCAGCTGGTCCTGCAGACTGGCAGCCCACGGGGTTTGAATCCCGTAGTTGAGGCTTTTCAATAAGCATAGTCAATAGGAGTTTGCCACTTGTGACAGACTTAGTGGCATAGACATTAATCAAATACCCCACTTGTTTTACATTATGTCATTCCTGGGTTTTTGGATTAAGTAGTGCCACATAAATTAAGCCCAATTTATTAAGAGATTTCATATGTAATTTATAAAAAACTGAAACTCAACATCTTCTTTGTTTGACTCTATCCACTTAACACCCAATTGGTTTTGGATTTAACTAATCAAAGGCTCAGAATTAAGGCTAAATTAATATGTGACGCACTATGAGCGCCACTTGACACTTTAACTTGGGGATTAGTACAGAGAGCTTCTTAACGTTTTAACCAACACTATGGTAAATAAGTCACTCCCAGCTCCTCACAGCACATTATTATCACTAATAAACACATTTCCACTCATTTCCTTTTTTAACTTATGTTTGATTTTTTATTTTGAGCATATAAAACTGCCTTGCTTTTGGGTTAACTTTTGAACCCGTTTTAAATTTAAGCAAGTTTTATATGTAAAAAACATAGTAAATTTGATTTTTCTGCTTGACTCTAGAAGACTTGACAGTGAGAATTCAGCTTTTCCCAGCTGATTGACAGTGCCCTTCTTGACACTTTATGTTGTTTTGATTTTTCAACTCCTAATAAAAAATTCCACATAATAATTTTTTATTTTTTTGCAATTATAATCTACTACTTTTTCTGCTGCTCTCCATATAATTTTCATATATTTTTTGATTTTTAATTGTACTTTTACATTGATGTAGCACTAAGATGTTATGCTGAACCTAACATCTTTGATGCTTCATACTAAATTCACTTATTTTCTATGTTTTAATCTTTATATCTATACTTTGAGTTTCTATTTTTCTTCTATTTACTTTTTATGTTTTTTGATAAATAAAACTTTATTTGTATACTTTTCATTTAAATTTTACTTTGCTTTACCTTTGTGTTTCATATCTTTCATAATTCTATTATTTACAATGCTAAACTTTTCTTTAGACAAAATCAAACAATAACAGCCAACAGCCCAAGCTCCAAGCCTCCAAGGGCTCCAAAGAAACTACCTTCACTCCCAAGTGTGCCAAGAAGCCTGCAAAGGCAAATTCTCCAACCCCATCTCCTCCCACTCTATCTCCTCCAACTCCTCCCCCCGCCACCCTCATCTTCCACATCCTCTTCACCTTCACCCAAAAATTCCTTCCTAAATAAATCTGATAGTGATCTTAATGACCACTCATTTTACCACTTTGAGGCCAACTCCAAGCCTACCAAGGAGCGCTGTACCAAGAAGTCAAAGGCTGCCAAGGAGCCCACCTCTTCATCTGGTAAGAAAAAGGAGGCATCCAAGCAGGCCTCAAAGAACCCTTCCCCTCCCCCTCCTGATGGCTTTTACCCCCTTCCTCATCTGATCCCCAAGATGATCCTGAGGAGTACTCCAAGAAGTTCAAAGCTTCTGGTCATATGGCTTGGGATCCACTGGCCATCCACAATATCTGTAATATGGACAGAGAGTTTAAAGCCCCCAAGCGCTTCCCCCTGTTTTTCCCCCCAATTATGTCCATAAAGGGCGGCACTGGCTATGTAGCTGATAACTACATTTTTAATTATAACAATCAAAAGCGCCAAACCAAGAGCAAGCACTTTGTCTGTGAGGGTAAGACTTGTGGGGCCCAGCTAAACACTGAGGGCTGGGAGCAAGTAACTGCAGATAAGGGGTAGCACACCTGTGAGTCCCCCCAATCACCTGATCACTTATATGCTGAAGTGGTACCTTGTCCAAGTGATCCCCACCTCTGCCAACCTCTGCGCTTCATATATGGCTATTAAAGCCCTGCAGCATTTAAAACCTAACAATCTCAAGTTGGTGCCAACTCAAGAGCAGTTGGTTAAGTTCATAAGCAATAAGCAGATTTCTGCCAATCCCCCTCCCCTAAGGCTTTGGACGTCCTCTCGGAGCTTACGCTCACCCACAAGCTCAAGCAGCTTCCAAGTGGGGAGCTCTTCCTCTTCTATGACAACAGGCCTGCTGCCAAAGACCACATAATCTGCTACTCAACTCAGCAGAACCTGATAGAGTTGAAAAGGGCTTCAACCTGGCTAGTTGATGGTACCTTTGCCACTTTCCCCTGGATGTTCAAGCATCTCTGGATGATCCATGCCCAGATTGACATCCAGGTGATTCCACTTGCGTTCTTTCTTCTTCCTAGGGCCACTGAGGCAATTCACACCCGTTCTTTTACCATCTTCTGCCAAGAATTTTCCCTCCTTCTTGACAACAAAAATGCCAAGAAGACCCTCCTACACCCACACCAACCCTCCTGCCTCTGACAAAGACTGGGCCATCCTGGACTTGGAGGAAAAGGTAAAGCTGAGAGCTCTTGGGCCTGCCATGTGCATTATGGACTTAAGCCTGCTAAGTTCAATGCATTTGAGCAGCTGTTCATTTAAGGAGGTGCTGGGGTGCCACTTTCACTACCGCCAAGCAGTTGCTTGTAATGTGCAGGCCCATGCTGAGCTAAGTAGGGTGAGCCGGAGGGATACTTCAGACACCTGCAAATTTGTGCTGGTACAATTTAGTGCCTTGGATTTTTTAAAGCCAGAGCACACTGTGCAGGGGTTTGAGGCTCTCTCAAAGGATTCTTACATAATTAAGGACTTGGATTTTAAGCCTTTCCTTGAGTACTTTGAGCCCCAGTGGATTGGGAAGGTTGTCACGCAGAGGCAAGGCAAGGCCTGTGCCAAGGCCAGCTGGAATGTGTACCAGGTGGTAGTGGATGGTGAACTCAAGACCACCTCAGCGCTAGAGGATTATCACAAACACCTCAAGACCAACTTTGGGCTTCACCCAAAATTCAATAAGTTTTTCTCCCCTCTGCAGCACAAGCAGGAGAAAACCATCTCCAAGCTGCGTGACTTGGCAAACCGTGTTCCCCCCCACCAAGCCCATAACCTGTTCCACCCTATTCACCAAGGCCATTCAAAATGTGGCCAAGCATAAATACAAGGCCTCAGAGATCAAGAAGCAGCTTGAGCTCATTGCAACTGCCCTCCTAGAAGGGGCCAAAATGAAGAAGGGGAAGAATGGGGAGGAATAAACTTGCTGTCTTGCTTCTATGGTTTTAATTTTTACTTTTTAGTTTTGATCAATTAGTTTTTAGTTTTTAGTTTTAATTTTTCTATTTTTTGATTTAATTAGACAGCACTGATTATTTTATGTATACATGGTAAGTTTGAGATGAATAGTTTTATTTTAAAGTGATTGAAATATCTTAATTTTTGTTAATTTCCTGATAAAATAAAAGAAATTCACATTTATACTTATATGAACTATATCAAATAAATATTAATATTTCTTCATATTTTGCATACCTTCTATTTTTTGTTTTTGTTTCTTTTTGTCTCATTAGAATTTTAATTTTTATGGTAATCAAAAATATTTATATAATGAAGAGTGTAAATTACATAGTAAAATGAGAAATAGTTGCTTATTTCTCCTTATTCTCATTAGTTAAGGTACACTTTTATTGTATTTTTGAGCTCTCTGGAGTCACTTTAGTATACCATAGCTGTAAGGTTTAATTTTTATATTAAAAGTTTTCAGTACAGCAAGGTCCGTTAATTAAAAAAGTGTCAATTTCCAGTTGTTGATCAGGGAAAAAGCTGAATTCTCACTTTACTATAGTGTTGACTACCAGGGAGTTGAACTTACCACAGTTGCCCACTTAGAATTACCCCAATGCCTCCAAATCTTGGTGTATTTCTTGTCAAATTTTAATCTGAAACAGTTGTGACTTCTCAATGTCCAGATTTCTATGCTGAAGACATGTTAATTTTTTTACAGGCAATTTATCTGGGATTTCTTTGTTTGGGTTTAATCATTATATTAACCCCCAGTGTTTCTTTTGGAAATTTTACTAAACAGTAAAAGAAGCTTTGGTGGTGGCTAATCAGCAACTCCTTATGGATTTGGGTGGTTATTCCCCACCACATGGAGACCCCTTTTTACTATCCATTGATTTCTGTCATACCAATTGCACTTGCTTTAGAGTTGCCAGCACCCAGGATAACCAGAAAGAGGAAAATCTTAGGGAGAGCATAGAACAAGCTAAGATTTTCCTGTCAACCTTCTGCCTTGCCAAATGATGAGTATTGTCCAGAGGATGTGGATCAGTGTCTAATGATACAGGTCTCTTCAGGGGACCTGGTACTCTACATCACTGCCAAACATCCAAATTAAACTGATGTCTTACCATTTCTGTTTTTTAGTTACACAGGTTCAGCACTCTTGGACTCAGGAGCAGACTGGACCCCTTGATAACAGCCATTTTTGAGCAATTTCAAGCTACCCACTAATTCTTTGCGGATTAAGAACGTGGTTTTAGCAGACAAGTATCACATCACTGTTACACGGGAAGCTGTCCTCTTTCCCATCACACTGAAAAACCTTCACTCTAACATCCAAGGACCTGTCATTGACTTCCCCAGATTTGATGAGGTACTTGGTCTGAATTAGATACAAAAGATTAAGCCCCCATGTCAGGGATCCACACTATTAGGGAGCTTCTCTCCAATTAATGGAAAAGAGCTCCAAAGTTAAGCTTAACTAGAGTAGAGCCTACTGGAATTCCTATCATTAAAATATAAAGTAAATGGCCTAATAATCTAAATCTTCTTAAGAAGGGATTAAAGTGATTTTACAAGTAGTATACACTGGTGTATTCCAAGACCAACCAAGGGGCCTTAGGATGAATTATAGGAGGAAAGCAATCAGTTTCAACATAAGGAGCATGACAGCAGAGTAGAGAAAATTGATACCAAATGGAGTCTTTGGATTTATCAGTGGGAGATAATCCAGGAGTTTCAAAGTTCACTTAGCCTGGCTGTGAGGTTCCTGGTCACCAGTCCCTATAGTGTGTCCTGGGTTGAAGCCAGGGACCGGCTTGGAGGAGCTGTAAATTCCTAGTAGAGAGAGGTGGCTTGCTAGAAGTTTATGCTTGGCCTGCATTACTGCAAACTCTTCCAATACTTTTACACTAACTAGGTGGGCATCCCCACCATGAACTTGTAATTCAGCCAGTGCTAAACCCTCTGTGGGCCTGTACTAGTATTTCATCAACCTAGTAAACTCATTCCCAATGAACTCCCTTCTCTTATCTGTCATTTAAAGATGTCTAGTTAACCTTTCCCACTCTTCCTGGTAATTCTACTAGTGGCAAACCTTCTCCAACTCTGACAATAGGTATCCTCCTCCCCTTGACTAGGGTAAAAAATATGGTGCAGTTCACTCATAGGGCTTATCTGTATCACTTGGAAACTTGGTCAGGGGTCAAAATAGGCCTTTGTTCACTTTTAAAAAGAAAATTCCCTTAAAAACCTTCTGATATATAGCCTGGGGGTCTGGAAAACAATATGATTTGTCACTACTTGGAGTCCTCCAACAATATATTGGACTACTTGTACTTGGTCTTTGTCTTCTTGACCTTAGTCTTGGACTCCTGCATCTTTATCTTGGTATCCTGCACACTTATTTTAGTCTCCAGCTCTCTTTATAGTATTTGTGGCCTTTATAAACCACCTGATTCAATCCTAGTGGCCTTTTCTAATCTACTGTTATGAGTCCCTGAAATTCTTCAGATTGATCCCCCTTTTATAGCTCCTTGTTTTAGTCCTTTTTTATCTCAGAACTCTTGGTTTCTCAAGCTTAAACTATCCAGTTTCTTTCTCTCTACAATAGATTAAACCTGTCTTATTACCTTAGCCAATGAAAGCCCTGAATTTTCTGCTTTATTCCCTCATTTTTTTAGGCTTAAACTCTTCAGTTAAAGCCTTCAAAACACTGATCAAACAGGTATCACCCTTCAGCCAATAAGATGCCTGGATTCAATGGTTTTGTCAACAGTTCACCCAAATGACTTGCTCTTGACTCTGGTTCAAACTTGGTGCTGTCTTGCTCCAGATAAACAACTGCTCCGTGTTTTGAACAGTTTCACCATAATTCCCATCACAGATCCCAGCAAAACTCAAGTGCTTTTGCATATGGTTTACTTAAGAAATTTTCAAACCTTAATTCTTCAACGTTTCTCTGAGTTTCCCTGAGTTTTCTTAACCATTTACCACTTTGAACTTGACTGTTGCTTGCTTCTTGCTCTCTCTAACCAATTTGGCAAAACTCTAGCTTTTATTCTCAAAGTTTCTCTGTTCTGTTTCTGGTTCCCTTCCAGTCCATCTTGCTCAATCAAACCTTTAATAAATTCAAATTTTAAACACTGTGATTTATTTCCTTTTCTTTTTCATAATCATATGATAATTTTTTATCTTTTATATCATATTTTCTGGCAGCTTTAATTAATTCTTTTACTTCTTCTTTCCCATTAGCAATTCCACTTTTCAGGGTCTAAATCAAGTATCTTGGCTCCTGTATCTGCCTTTTCTTAGCCCTTATTAGCAAACTTTCAGCTCTTTAACTAGTACTGCATCATGATCTTCTGGGTTTTCAACCAGACTTTCAGCTCTTGAACTAGTCCTGCATTAAAATCTTCTGGGTTTTCAACCAGACTTTTACCATGACCTTCTAGTCCTTCAGATAGTCCTGCACTATGATCTTCTAGTTCTTCAGATAGTTTTTCTCTTTCCAACAACTTGTTTAACAACTAGTCCACCTAGTCCATCACTCAATCCTTTCTAGTCAATAAACCAGGCATCACTTATGAACCATCTTGGTTTCAAATTTCATCATGATCTTCAAGTTCCTCAACTAGTCTTCACTGTGATCATACAGTCCATCTTACTAGTCTTCACTGTTGATACCACACTATAAACTACATTGGTTCCAAATCTCAGTCCCTATTACTAGAGCCTGTAGACCCAGGCATGAGTCTACATTGTTACTGGCATTTGACTGGGCCCTTGCAAGTGGCATTAACTTAGACCATCCAACAATAGATCAACATGTCTATGCAGTTGTCTTTACTAAACCCAGGTTGATTAAGTCTGAGCTTTCAGTTGAAAAGTTATCAACTTTACTTCCCAAAGGCCTGATCATACCAGGTTCTGTAGCTGCTTCCCCAAGCAACCACCCTGATAACACCCCTGAGCATATCCATGCCTCCTCTGTCAACTTCATGTCCTTTCCAAAGTCTTCAGAGAAACATAAATGAGGACACACTGCCAGTCCTTTAGGTAGAGTGCTTGCTCACAGGCCTCCTGTAAGCATATCAGGGTATGTAGAGCTTTCAGAGCTCTTCCCCTCCCTGGCAGCCCGTGTTACCTGCCAGAGGTCCAAAAATCACAGCTCTGGTATCTAAGCTACCTACCATGCTGGTACAACATTCTTCAGCCCTGGTAGCCAAGTTACCTATCATGCTGTTACAACTTTCCTCAACCCTGGTAGCCAAGTTACCTACCATGCTGGCACAACATCCTTCTATTAGTCCTTTGTTAGCTAATAGGCAGGCCTTACCTTCCCTAGTAGCCATTATTCCCTAATAGACCTCTACCTGTCTTAATACAACAACACACTGTCAATCTTCAGCATAGCGTCTTTATTTGAAGCCAAATCAACCCTCGCCTGCAAAACCGCTCACATGTAGATTGTCACACCATCCATTCTATTTCCAACTGCCAGGAATCCATCCTGTGGGGGGGGGGTCTTGAGAACTTACGAGCAGACAGCCTGTGGTTTCTGTGGGAAGTGCCCACCACAAGATTGGAGCTAACTTTACAATATAAGATAGCAATTTTCCCAGAAGAGCCCAGGATCCGCTAGCAGTCACTATTAAATCAATCAGGCCAGTGAGGGGGATGTACATCACCCCAAATATCTGTGTGAAGGTAGATTCATTGGTTACAAAAATTCCTTACAGGCTGTAAAGTCACTTCCCCCTTTAGCCCTGGATAGGACAATCTTCCTGCGCTGCACAAAAAATCTGCTCAAAAGCCGGATAAGCCCCTTAATTCCCTTGAGGATTTAGCCCACAAAATTGACAAGAGATTTGTATTGGAATACCCTTCCCAAGTGGTGAAAACTGGTGCTTTGAACTTTGTCTTCACCTGGGAGGAATTTTTGATTAATTTAGACTATTTTTTGGCTTGGGCCTGTCCACACTTTTAATTAATTAAGTCTAAGCATTCAAGTCACGCTACTGCCATTTCTTTAAATGCCAATCCAACTGGGTTGAACCATTCAGTTGACCCCAACCAATCAAAGTTGAAGTTAGAAATTAATGAGAAACCCTCCAATCCTTTGTATTCTCCTCTGCAAAATTTCTCTGCAAGCCAATCAAGTCCCAGCCCTGAGTCAGGTGACCCTTGAATTCAAATTTCACCCTTAAAGCAAGACAGGGGACTTTCAGTCCCCTGCTTGCTCATTTTTCAAAATTAAAGTTTCAACTTTCTTAACTGAAGTTTTTTATTTTTAGGGCTCTTCTACTATTTCCCCTCTAATCCTGGCTTTGTTAGTATTGATATTACAATTACTTACCTTCCCTGCCTTTCCCTGGTTTACGGCATTGTTTTTGAAGTTGCTACAGTTAACGTTAGTGTTAGTAGTTGCACTTACCTTAGTTGTTTTTGAAAATCTAGTTCAAACTTTAATATTAGTATTACAATTGCTATAAATCCTTACTTTGAGTTCAAAATTGCTTTCCTTTTGCTTTTGAGCTTCTTGGCTTTTAATATACGCTTTACGCTCTGTAAACCTGTCCACAAGGCAACCAGTATCCCGCAGCCTTTGTTCTTTGCTCTTCCCAGCCTCCCAGTAACTTTCTTGCTTGTGTTTGTACGTTGGTTGCTCTTTTTTTTGAAATCATTTACAGTGATAATCAAGAGAACTTCAGGAGAAAAAAATACGGTATTGCTGGTCCCAAACTTGGTAATTAAGAGAAATGTTGGTCCCTCTTGCCAAGTTTGTTGTTTATACCTTGGTGCCGGCTCTGGTAATGATATGGTGTACTACCCCAGATCTGTGTGGGTGTATTTCCCATACCCTTTATTGTGTTGGTGCTGAACCAGGTCAATTCATGAACTTACTGGAGGACATCCCTGGACGCGCCCAGGATATCCTTGCCACCAGTGAGAATGTTGTGAGAAGCTTGACTTGTGACAACCTCAAGCTCACTGCCCTTGATCCAGTCCCACTCATGACCCCCAGCCCAACACCCCTCACCTCTTCTTCCTTGGAGATCCTGGTCCCACTGATCTAAGAGGAAGACTTGGATGGACAAGAGCTCAGACCCAGGCGTGCCTCCTGGCTGCTTGGTGGGATGCTTTTGATGGTCTTGAACTCATACTTCCCCCGTCTATCTGCTGCGTCCTCCCTATGGACACTCCTTTGAGTGTCCATTCCATTCATACACTAGATGGTGTCCTGGTGGATCCTTCCCCCAGGATGGGAGCCAAACTTAGTTAGTTTAGCCCCCCTCTCACACAGGCAGTTGGGCCGCGGGGTGAGAGGTGTGTCATTGGAACTAGAAAGGTGGGCAGGTAGTTGTACTTGTTGCAGAACAGCAGGAGAGGTATGATGACCTAAGTTCCTTCTCTACCAATGGTTTTGGTTTCTTTAGTTCTGGCTTCTGGGTTGTAGATTAGGATTTTCTCTAGGGTGAAATCTAAATACACTGGGTTGGGTGGATATTCTGTGAAATGTACCAGGCTAAAGGGAGCTTCTGGTGGACAATATAGTTCAGGCAGTTGGTCTGCCGTTTCTTGGGGTTATTGGGTGTGAGGTACAGAACTTCAGGAGGTAGACTGCAAATGAAATAGAACTAAAATCAAATATGTAATAACCTGGTTGAACCAAACTTTCATGTCACTTTATTGCAATAATAGCAATGGGCAACTTCCTGGTGGCTCAGTGTATAAGTATACCCATCTGCCATGGAGAAACTTTTAAAATTTCCTTTGGGCCTGGTGATATTGTCTCCAGGGTTTGCAGCCCTTGGTGGTATCCATTGTGGGAGATATTTCATTGGCTGGCTTGAGCTGAGAAGACTATAATTTCCCTTTCAGGTTGCAGGGTTGGTCATCCTTGGGTGGCCTGCATTCCACGGGAAGTTTCTTTGCTTCCCCTGCTGCAGTGACCCAAGTTATTTTAGGACCCTTGGCTTGGCCTGCCTCTCATTGGTTAGGTTAACCAGAACCTTTGGTGTGAGAGGCCTTGATGCAAGTAATTTTTGTTCATCAAAACTCAATAGACTCCCCAAAGTCAAATCCTGCTCTGGTTTGAGTCCAGTAAACTGTGGGCAGCCAGTCCTGTAGGCTGGCAACCCGCAGGGTTTTGGGGTTCAAATCTCGTAGTTGAGATTTTCCCATAAGCATAGTTAGCAAGAGTTTGTCATTTGTGACACCAATCATGACAACCATAGACAGTCTTCATTGGAACAGGTCAATCAAAATTTTACTGAGACCACTTGTCAACAGATCCAGGGCTTGGAGGATGAAGTGGATGGACTGGTAAAAGAAAATAAGGCTATTAGAGAAGAGCTGAAAGACATCAGAGCCACTATGTTTACTCTCCAGGACTAAATTGACCAACTTACTGCTTGCCTAACTGTCTCTTCCCCCAGAGGTAGAACAGTACATTTTGAAGAGTCTAGGTTACTCAGCAGACTATCACTGGGAATTCAAGAACACTTCTTTGGCAAAAAGTCCTATCACAGCTATGATGAGGATGACACTGCTCATAAAAATGTTCCTAGGAACATCATGATGACAGCAGCGTTACTGAAAAGTAGTGATAATCCCCTGGCTACTCCTGAATAAACCAGATTACAGAAACACCAGGTTGCTTCATAAGCCAGATACCAGGCTTTCAAAGGCAACTGTTCTTCTATAATAAATCCTTTAAACACCAGAAATGTGATCCCCAGCTTTAAGCCTGTCAACCTGCCCAAGTTTGATGGGAAAAGTAATGTTACCATGTTCTTGAGACTGTATGAAAATACAATGTGTGGGGCTGATGAGGCAATGAAAACTCCGCTATCTTTAACTGCTTGGATTCTGAGACACAGACCATTATCATGTCCAGACTCCCAGAATGTAAATGAACTTTTTGCCAATGTCTCTAAAGCCTTAATGGATTAATTCAGTAGTGAAAAGGCCCTTAACAACAGAAAGATGGACTTTGTTGAAGGAGTAATTAAGAAAGGAAACCTCATGAAAGAGTTTGCATATATATTTAACTAGAAGACCAGACTCTGATCTCTCTTAAGGCTGCTTCTTTTATTGATGATAAGTGTGACCTGCTCAATGCAGTACAACCTAACAAGAATCTTTCTCTTGCCTTGAAGTCCGGAATCTACGGGGCTCATAATGTCTCTGATCTGATTTATCACCTTCTCACCTTCAAGGAAAACTTTGAAGCTCCCATACCCTCTGGACCAAGAGCATTTCAGGATAACAGGAACAAACCTTCCTTCACTAATAAGCCCAAGACTAGTGATAGCTCAACCACTCAAGGAAAAGTTGGTACCAATGACATCTGTACATGTTAAAAGTGCAGGAAACCTGGAAACATGTCCAGAGAATGCAAGCAGCCTGTATAAAAAGTACATCATGGGAGAGCAGAGAAGTATAACTCTGAAGGAGATCAAGGGGACAAGGAAGCTTCCCAAAATAAGGAGCCAAAAACCTGCTAAGCAGCCAGGATGAGGAGAAATCCCTGGCTGCCCATGTATATGTATCTCCTGTCTCTTCACCCTCTCCCCTTTTACCTCAAGATCCAGGTGCTGCCAGATGTGTTCTCCCATTCAACACAGCTCTGACTTTGATATTATTAGGCCCTGAAGTCCCCCAAACTTCAAGCCCTAGCCTAGTCTCCACTGACCCTGATGCTAGCTTCTTGCTCTGCTACCCTGACTCTCAGGAAATAGAAGAAGACCAGTGTGACAATCCACATGGAAGCTGTTGTGCAGTCAAGGGCTTATTTGGCCACAATAAAGGATCTATGCTGAAAGTTGGCAGTGTGCAGTGGTTGTGAGATAGGTAGAGGCCTAGTAGAAAACATTGACTACTAGTGGAGGTAAGGCCTACCTAGTAGGTAACAAATGACTGCTAGAGGCAAACTCTTAACCAGCCCAGAAGGAAACATTAGCTGCTAGGGGCTGGCAAGGTGTCCTCATCTAGCAGGAAATGATGGCTGCTAGGGTTGAGGAATGTGATAGATTGGCAGGTAAAATTGGCTGATGTAAGCTAGTTAGGTGTCTCCATCCAGTAGGAAATTTGGCTACTAGGGGTGGGGGAGTGTACCAGCCTGATGGGTAGCATGAGCTACCAGGGCTGGATGTTGATGTGACCCTGGCGGGTAACGTGGGCTTCCAGGGAAGGAAGGAGCTGAGATAGCACAATGTGCTGTTGTGCGCTTACAGGATGTCTGTGAGCAAGCACCTTACCTAACAGACTGATAGGGTGTCCTTGTTTGTGTTTCTCTGGAGGCTTTGGGAAGGTCCTGAAGCTATCATTAGGGGGCATGTATATTCTCAGAGGCGTTATCAGGTTGACTGCTTGGGGAAGCAGCTGCAGAACTTGATATGATCAGGTTTCTAGTAAGTAAAGTTGAGTACTTTGCAACTAAAAGCTCATAATTTATCACCTTAGTGAGTAAAAACAACTGCATAGACATTAGGATTGTCTTTGGTTTAATGAACTAAGTGGATGACACCTGCAAGGTCTCATTAGAATGCCAGTAGCCTTGTAAACTTATTACTTGAGTCTGAGGTATTGGTAACAGGGACTGACAATGGAACAACAGCAGTTCATAGTGTGAGATCAACAGTGAAGACTAGTAAGAAGGACTGAATGATCACAGTGAAGACTAGTTGAGGAACTTAAAAATCATAGTAGGAATGGAACCAAGATGGTTCATAGTGCAAATAGAACCTAGACAGTCTGTAGGAAAGGACTAGCTTATGGATGAGAAAGAACTAAATGAAGGGTTAGAAGATCATGAAGAAGGATTTGCTGAAGGACTTGAAGTTCATGAAGCAGAAATAGTTTAAAAACTGAAATTGGTTGAAAAGGACCAGCAGAAGTAGATACAAGATCAGGAATGCTTGATTTGGACTCTTGAAAAAACAATTGATAATAAGAAAGAAGCAAGAAAAAAATTAATTAGAACTGCCAAAAAGATATGATAAAAAGATTGAGATGATTATCATATAAGAAAGAGAAGAATAAAAAGAAATAGTTGACTGAAATTGAACTGTAGATTTATTAAGAAGTGATTGAGTTGAACTGGAGCCAAAGGCCCAGAAACAGGACAGAGAAACTGTTAGGACAAAGGCTGGAGTTTTGCCAAAATGGTTGAGAGAGGCAAAAAGCAAGCAACAGGCAAGTTCAAAGTGCAGAAAATTGAAAAAAAACTCAGCAAAACTTGGAGAAAAGTTGAAGAAATTAGGGTTTGAAAATCAGTTAATTAAAACATAGTCAAAAGCGCTTGATTTTGCCTGGAGAAATGGTGCAGAAATTATAGCAAAACTGTTCAAAATGAGGAGCAGTTGCTTATCTGAAGCAAGACAGCACCAGGTTTGAACCATGGTCAAGAGAAAGTCATTTGGGTTAACATTTTTAAAAGGCCATTGAATCCAGGCGTCTGATTGGCTGAAGGGTGATACCTGTTTGATCAGTGTTTTGAAGGCTTTAACTGAAGAGTTTAAGCTAAAAAAAGAGAGAATGAAGCAGAAAACTCAGGGTTTTCATTGCCTGAAGTAAGTTCAAAGATTTAATATATTGTATAGAAGAAGAAAATGGATAGTTAAAGCTCTGAAAACCAATATTGCTGAGATAAAAAAGGACTGAAACAAGGATTTATAAAAGGGAGAGCTATCTGAAGCTTTTCAGGGACTCATAACAGTAGATTAGAAAAGGCCACTAGGATTGAATCAGGTGATTTATAAAGATTACAAAGACTACACAGAGAGATGGAGACCAAGATAAAGGACTAGAGCTGCAGATAAGGAACTGAAGCTGAAGCAAAGTGCAGGAGCCCAGGACTAAAGTGCAGAAGTCCAAGACTTAGGAGCAGGAGTCCAAGACAAAGGTGAAGATGCCCAAGACCTAGTACAAGTAGTCCAAGATATTGTTGAAGGACTCCAAGTAGTGGCAAATCATATTATTTTCCAGACCCCCAGGCTATATATTAGAAGGTTTTTAAGGTAATCTTCCTTCTGAAAGTGAATAAAGGCCTATTTTGACCCCTGATCAAGTTTTCAAGCAATACAGATAAGCCCTATGAGTGAACTGCCCCATATCTTTTACCCTGGCCAAGGGGGAAAATATACCTATTGTCAGAGTTTTAGAAGGTTTGCTACTAGTAAGACCTCCCAGAAAGGGTGGGAAAGGTTGAATAGACACCTTGGAATGACAGATAAGAGAAGGGAGTTTATTGGGAATAAGTTTACTAGGTTGCTGAAAGACTGGTACAGGCTCACATAGTGGTTAACATCAGCTGAAAATTAGTGCATGGTGAGGATGCCCACCTAGTTATTGGAAAGATACTAGAAGAGTTTGAAGTAATGCAGGCCAAGTATAAACTTCTAGCAAGTCACCTACCTCTACTAGAAAATGACATTGCCTCCAAGCCAGTCCCTGGCTTTGACCCAGGTCACACTATGGGAACTGGTGACCAGAAACCTCACAAGCACCCAATTGTGTGATCAAACAATTGTCCTCCCAATTTATCATTTCTTGATAGTTAATGGACCCAGATTTGTGTTTTAGTCTCAATGCCAGGGTTTTGCAGCACATGAGCCTCACAAAACCCAGGCCATTTGTGATCAGAAAGAAGGGTTCCTCTTAGGACAGCATTTGGTAATGTTTTCCATGTTGTTAGTTGCTTTATCTATAGAAAGACTAGCTGACTTTCAAGAGAATTTGAAGCCCTACACTAGAGGCCAATGTTATCTGCTGGGCTATCACATTCCTCACCACTAGCAGCCAACGTTTTCTGCTAGGTGAGAACACCTAACCAGCCTCCTAGCATCCAATGTTTCCTGATAGGCTGGTTCATTTTTTGCTCTAGTATTTCTTTGTTACCTACTAGGTAGGCTTTATCTTTTCTAGTAGCCATTGTTACTTACTAGGCCTCTACCCATTTCAAAACTACTATACTTTGCCAACTTTCAGCATAGAGTCTTTATTGTAAACAAATTAGCCCTTGCTTGTATAACAGCCTTTATGTTGACTGTCACAGTGGCCTTCACAAAGAAACCACTCACAATCAACTCCCCTGTCTGTATTCTTGCTGGAAACAGAAAAAATTGGATTCATTACACAGAGGACCAGGAAGGTTTGTCAAATACAAACCAGATAGAGACAGCTACCTAGTCAAGCTTCAAGGCGCCAAAGACCCTATCATCAAAAGGTATCACAGATCCTTCCTTCTCCTCAGTAAAGAAAAACACTTTACTCAGCTAGTAACTAATGGCAAACAACTTCAGAAACATCAGGCAGCAGCTGTCAAGACAAAGCCACTTCCTGATGTATCATAGTAACCCCTTAAGAGAGGGGTGTATTGAGGAGCTGAATGTACTGGTATTCTGGCTATTGCCAGCATACATAACATCCAGGCATTGCCTGGCTTGGTGTCAATTCAATATTCAGTTCAACATTTCAAAAATGGCAGAAAAACAATATCACATGACTCTTAGCCAGGTATCAGGTAACTTGAATCAAACTTGCACATGACTTTTTCCTATATTTGATCTGACTTAAATTCCCTGCCACAACTCAAGCTAAATAAGTCTAAAATTTTCTTCAATTAAATATACTGTCTTCTTCTTTAAATCCATATTTGCCTCCTCAAAAGCCCCTTCTTATAAATAATAAGAAATTATATTACTTAAATTTTTGATTTAAACAAGATTTTTTATAAGTTTACAATATTTTTATAATGATTGTATTTTAAATTTAAATTAAACATTATACATTAGTCTCACTTTTTTGAACTAACTATTTATACTAACTCCAATTATTACAGCTTGTATTTTAGTGCTGCTAAAATGCAACTGATATATACATGCCAAATTAGGCAACTATATTTTTAGGTTTTGTCAAAATCAAGCTTGCAAATATTTTCTCACTGAGTTGACCAACAAGTAAAACTCTATTTTTGAATTACTTTACAATAGAATTTATATTACTTGTATGTTATATTTGAACTAGATATTTATATTGGTTTCTAAGTTTTTTAAACTAGATCTTTATATTGGTTTTACTTTTTGAACTAGATATTTATACTAACCTCAAGTGGCATAGCTACTATTTTAATGCCGCTGGAATGCACCTGACACACAATAGCCTAATTAGGCAATCATATCTATGTGTTTTGTCAAACGTCCAGATGTCAAATATTTTCTCACGCAGTTGGCAAACAAGTAAAGTTTTTTTTCAAATTATATTACAACAGAATTTGTATTAGGTTTAATTTTTTGAACTAGATATTTATATTGGGTTCACTTTTTTAAAATATATATTTATATTAGGTTATCACACAACTTCAATTACTTCCTCTTGGGGAAACAACACCCCAAGTAGCTCACTTAATGGCTCACTGCACAACTACCAACTAATAATTAATTCAGTGACACTCCTATCATTTTCCTGTTTATTACAGGGATCAAACAATCTAGATTCTAAAAGGAACACAACTTGAATAAGTCCGTGACTTAAGAGGAACATTACTCAGATAAGCTCCATAACCTTCATAACGTGCATGGACAGTATGTGGCTAATATGATACTATATATATTATTCTATATTCATATCTAATAAATTATCATTCTCTTTTTAATTTCTTGTTTATCTTGTTTATTATACTTTATAAGAAGTATATACTTGGAAATGGTAGCACAGGTAGGCTGTCCACACCTACGTAACTATAAGGAAAATTTCTCTGAAGAAAAAGGTCCAGAAAATGGCCCTTTCCGCAGGTTGAAAAGACTACAAAGAGGGACAAGACGTCCCCACAGACCTCATCATCTTCAACAATGTCCTGGTCCTCACTAAACAGTACAATCTTCTCCTACACCCAAAATCTCCCAAACCCACCTACAACTTCTGCAAGCCCACAGGTGCTAAAGATATCTAGTATTGTCTTTCAACGCCTTCGTCCAGCAGAAATTTGAGCTAATCAGGGTTACGCCAGAAAAATGCCTCCCTCTGGATCAACAGTATTCAAAGCAAGTTTGCACAAGTAGACTATCCCTGCAGACTCTGGGTCAGTAAAATTGCCCTTTGTGTCACAGGAACTGCCTCACGCTTTGTAAGTGAATGGCTAGATCAACACCTCAATCAGAAAAAAAACTGGGAGATGTTTAAAGCCGTGTTCCTTGAAAGATTTACCATGAAGGACTGCAATGTGATGATCATGACAGAACTCAGAATCTTTAAAATGACAGGAAAAATTAAAGATTACATTGCAGCGTGCAAAGAATTATGTGACTGAGCTCCCAATACCATCAACTTTGAAGAGCCTGGACCACAACTAGACTTCTATAATGGCCTCCCCACACCCATTAGATGCTAGTTTGACATGACCTGCTGCAAGAACCTTGAAGATGTATTCCTAGAGAAAAAACATGAAGCCCAAAAATCTGAAAATCTACACCCAACCAATAAGAGAAAGGAGAGTCCTTCAGCAAAAAAGGATCCTCAACCAAACAAAAAAATAATCAAGCCAACAACACTCATTTTCTAAAAGGGAATTATACTGCCCAAGCCAACCAGGCAAGCACCAAAAATACCAATGAGGAGAAAAAAGCTCAGGGAAATGCTTAGGCAAGCCACCCTCCCCCAACTTACAAGACTTGTACAGGGACCAGGACATGGATTCAATCATCATGATCCAAGTATCCTTCAGTGACCCTCTACTATTTGCCGCCCAAACTGAAAATAAGCTCCTCACTTATTTTTTGTTTTTGCAGATACCAGGGTACTGCACTATTTGGCACTGGAGAAAACCAATCTCACGCTGACAAGAAATTTACCAACCTCATAAAACTACCTACAGGCCAAAGCAATATCAAGAGGGTTATCATGGCAGACAACAGAAGCACACCAGTCACCAAAGAGGAAAAACCTTTCTGCACCCAAATTGAAGACATGCAAACCACGCTCAGTTGCATTATCATACCAATCCTCAAGTATGATGTTATACTTGGCCTGGATTGGATGAGAAATACCAAACCTTATATTGATTGAAATAGCGCTACTCTCACCATACAACAAGACAAGATGCACCACCATGTTTACCCAACCCATCTTAACACACTTATGAGAGACCACGTGTTTGTGAAAATCATGAAAACAAAAGAGGAAACTGACTCTAGCAAAATCAATTAGAACACATGTATGGACAAAGTTATCCATTTCAAAAATACAGAAACCAGACATGAAAACGTCTACATCCAAGAACAGCTGGTCAGTGAATTCCCTTTTGTCTTCCAAAAAGCCTTACCAAGTTTACCACCCAACCATGATATACAACACAAAATTGACCTCAAGGGAAGTATACCAAAGGCATGTTCTATCTATCACCTCACACCCCAGGAAGACAATGCTTTTAAAGCCTATCTGGACAAAGCCCTCAAAAAAGGCCTCATTTGGCCTTCAAAATTACCTTTTGGTGCCTCTGTCTTCTTTGTAGCAAAGAAAGAAGGAGGATTCTGCCTAGCCACAGACTACAGGGCGCTCAAAAAAGTCACAATTAAGAAAAGGTATCCTCTGCCTCTGATTAACAACCTCTTTGATGCCCTGAGGGGGTCCCAAATCTTTACCAAAATTGATCTAACCACAGGCTATCACAAAATTTGAGTAAAGCCTGAAGATATCCCAAAGACCGCCTTCAGAACTAAATATAAATCCTTTGAATATGGCATTATTGATTTTGGTATGAATAATTCCCCCAGTACCTTTGTGACCTTCATGAATGAGGTTTTCAAAGGCAGATTGGAAAACAAGCAATTATCTACCTGAATGGCATCATCATCTACAGCCCAAACTTGAAGCAATACTGGGAAGCTGTCTGTCTGGTTCTCTGCACCCTTGGAGAAAACCAACTAATTACTAACCATCAAAGTGTGAATTCTTTTTGGCTGAACTTCCATTTCTCAGCCATATTATCAGCAAGGACGGAATCAAACCAGATCCAGACAAAATACGCGCTATAACCAAAATTCCAGCACCGCGGAATAAGAGCAAACTCTGGACTTTCCTAGGAATGATGACCTATGTAAAAAGGTTTATCTATGACTGGGATGCCCTAACAGCACCCTGTCTGCTATTACAGGCATAAAAACCAAGTTTGTGTGGACGCCACTACAAGACCAACACTTCCATCAACTAAAATAATGTATGATTAATACCCTATTTTTCAGTATCCAAATTGCAAGAGAATCTATGAATTAGAAACCAATGCATCCAACTACGCCATAGTGGGAGTAAACTGTATCCAAACAACATAAAAGGACTTCCTTTCCCTGACGTACAGATCAAGAAAACTATCTGACGGCAAATAGATATCCCATACACAATAAAAAGTTGGTAGCCATCATACATTGCCAAATGAAATGACAATGCTATCTGGAAGGGGCCCAAACGTTCAAAGTACTCACCAATCACAAGTTGTTAATATTTTTCAAAACACAGTAACACTTATCAAGAAGGCAAGCTGAGTGAATGAGCCTCATACAGAGGTACCCAATGCAAATGAATACAAGCCAGGCAAGGAAATGCTTACTGCAGATGTCCTGTTAAGGCAATACAGCAAATATGCCATATGAGCTGATGGTAACCCTGATTGACCCATGTTAATTATGAAGAATCTTCAAAAAGGGTTCTACCTGGCACATCAATTGATATCCAAGAGAAAGTCCTCAAGAACAAACCCATGTTCAAAAATGTATATGACAGGCTACAATGGATACTCCCAAATGGTGACACTGTACCTTACGTCCCATCAACACAAAATATTGACACAATCCTCCAATATCACAGAGACTTGGGCCACATCTGCAGCAGTAACTTGCATAAAGATCTCAATACACACTTCTGGTGGCCTAACATGCTAGATGGTATCCAAGAAGTATTAGAACAGTGCAAATTCTGTGAAAAGTATGCCCAACCAAAGCACTGCCCAAGTCAGTAGAACTAGTATTCATCACACAACCCTTCAAGGTGTCAGTAATAACCTGACAACAAAATTTTGCAAGACAAAAGTTTGTGTACCTTTGAAATCACAGATTAAAACAAAAAAGTTCAGTAGTTCCCCCTGATTGGGGAAACTGCTGCAAAACAGTCACTGGATGAATCAGATTTTAAAAATTCTAAAATTTTAAAGTTTGGGTTTTATACCCCTGCCAAGGGCTGCGCGGCCAGCTGCACGCCCAGCCTGGCAACTTGCCTGCCGCCAGCCAGCTGGCAGGAGATGGCAAACACCTCACGGCAGGCCTGTCCACCCCTGCCAAATGGGGAAATCACCCAATTGGGAACCCCAAAAGGACTTTTTCCCAACCCTAAAAATAGGGGAAAGTGCTGCCAAAATTTGGAATCTACCAAATTTGGGCAGGGTTGACAGGCTGCCCTGCAACCCATTTAATGCAAAAATTACTGAATTGGAATTTGGGTGCATGAAAGTACCTAAAGGAAATCTAGGACAATGAAAGTCAGAGATCAACAATACATTGATGACCAAATCTCTCCAATCCTAATCCTAAAAGGGAATTCCAGACAACACCAAGTGTTTGAGGTTCTCTGTTCAATGTTTTTCACTATTAATGCCCAATCAAGACTGATAGTATATAATAAATCCCAACCACTTGATGATAGTTTGTGCTATCATTGAGTGAATTACTCCTCAATTGTTATCACATAAATCAAAACAACCTTTTACTCCTAGAAAGTTAAGACACTAAGCTGTGTCTTCCCTTCTCTGTCACAAGTGACAAACTACTATTGACCATGCTTACTGGAAAGCCTCAACTACATGATTTGAACCCTGACACCCTGTGGGCTGCCAGCCTGCAGGACTGGCTGCCCTCAGATTTTTGGGTTTGAACCAGAGCAGGATTTGACTTTGGAAAATCCTCTAAGGCTTGATGAGTTAAAATCACCCACATTGATGCTCCCCACATTGAAGGTTCCTGTTAACTCAACCAATCAGCGGGCAGGCCTAGCCATAAACCCCAAAATAACTTGGGCCACTGCGGAAGGGGAAACAAAGAAACTTCCTATAGAACGCAGACCGCCCAGAGATGACCAATCCCATGACCCAATAAGGAAACTTGAGTATTCTCATTTAAAACCAGCCAATGAAATAACTCCTGCAATGGATGCCACCAAGGACTGGAAAAACAGGGTAAACAGTAACACCCAGGCTAAAGAAATTGGTAAAAAATTTCCCATGACAGATGAGCATACTTATACCCTGGACTGCCAGGAAGTTGCCCATTGCCATTCTTGCAATAAAGTGACATGAACCTTTGGTTCAACCAGGTTATTCCATATTTGATATTAGTTTTATTTCATTTAAAGTCTGACCTCCCGCAGTTTTGCACCCCACACCCATCAACCCCAAGAAACTGTGGACCAGCCGCCCAATCTTTATTGTCCACCAGGAGCTCCCTACAGCCCAGTACATTTCACCAAGTACCCCCCCCAACCCTGCGTATTTGGAGTTCACCCTAGAAGAAATCCTAATCTACAACCCTGAGGCAAGAACTAGAGAGACCAAAACTGTTTACAGGGAAGGACAAAAAATCACTATACCTCCCCTTCTATTCTGCAACAAGTACAATCACCTGCTTGCGTATTTGGTCCCAATGGCTCCGCCTCTCACCCTGCAGCCTGACCGCCTGCAAGAACCCGTTGCTGCCAATGAATCCACTTTGATCCATATATTTGAAGTGATGTACATCACTCTTACCGGCTTGATAGATTCTATGGTACCTGCCAGTGGACCTTGGGCTCTCCTGGGTAAATTGTTATCTTATATTGTAAAGTTAGCTCCAATCTTGTGGTGGGCCCTCCCTGCTGGGCCCACAGGCTGTCCGCCCGCAAGTTCCTAGGAACCCCCCACAGGCTGGATCCCAGACATTCCCCAGTACTAGAAGATGAATCATCTTATCTTCTCAGCTGCACTTACAGCCTGCTTAGGGATTGGGGGCCACCAACACTATCAACCACATGGGCCATTCAATAAACCAACTGGCAAGTACTTTTACAAGGAGCCGGCACAGCTCAACTCCTCTGATCAGTATTCCTGTCCCACACTGGTTTTGTCTCACTTCACTCAGTCTGTTATGTATATCTTTATGTACTATGTACTCACTTATTTTGCCGGTAACTTCTGACATAAAAACGTACACACAAAGGTCTTCCAATGAATGATGACAGTCTATTCTATTGTGATTGCGCTCACTGGGTTTCAAGTGGCCAACTTGGTACCTTATTTTGCTAAAATAATTCCCCAATTTTTGGGTCTTTATACAAGGTGTGATCACTAAATATAGTGAGACCAATGCCTGGCAATAACAAGTAAAAAAAGTACATCATAACAGCTATTATTTATTCCACCAGGTGGCCTGTGGCACAAGCTACAAAAAAACATAAATGCAATGATATAAGACAATTTTTTGAGAAAGATATCTTAGCCAAGTTTGAAAACCCCAGCCTCTGATCACAGACAAAGACACCAAACTTAAGGTCATTGACACCAATATCTACCTTGTCAAAAACAGAATAAAACATATCACTACCTGCCCATATCACCCACAAGTAAATATACAAGTAGAACAACTAAACAGCTCACTAGTGGAAGTCCTCAGTAAGTTATCTGATAAAAATTCAAAAGCTTGGGTTGACATGCTTCCAACAGCACTCATGATATGCAGAACTCAAGTCAATAACAATACAGGCAAAAGCCTGTACAAATTTTTCTATGACCAGAAGCCTGCCCTTGTTAGTACTACCACAGGACCACAGTTATTTATACCTAAAAAGATTCCAGACAACAGTGATTTCAATGTGCAACGTGCCAGAAAAGACTAAGAAGATATGAAGCAGAAAAAGATCAAAAGAAAGGCAATCCCATTGCAACAGGAAAGATTCCAGGTTGGGACAAAATCTGGGTTGTCAACCATGACCAACATAAGTTGGATCCCGGGTTACGTGAACCAGGCATTGTCATGAAAGTCAAACCTAATAACACTTAACTCATCAAATAAATTGGCGCAAAAACCAAATTAAAACGTATGCATAATGATCAACTCCACTTATGCAAGGCAAGAACAGCCCAAAACAACTTCAGACTCCCTGTCCTCAACGCCAAACTGGATTAGTACCAAGCATGTATCTCTGATATTCTTAAGAGAATTTCCAAGGTTCCACCTTTCAGCACCACAGGGGGAGATGTTACAACATCTTTAATTACTCACTCTCAGAGAATTAACACCCCAAGTAGTTCACTGAATGGACTAACACACAACTCACTGACTAATCATTAACTTGGTGGCAATCCTATCATTTGTCTATCTATTACAGGGATCAAACAATCCAGATCCTAAAAAAACACAACTTGAATAAGCCTTGTGACTTTAAGAGAAACATTACTTAGATAAGCTCCATGACTTTTATGAAGTACATGAACAGTATGTGGCTTTTCATGATACTATATATATCCTATATTCATATCCAATAAAGTATCATTTCTCTTCTTAATTCTCCTTTTATCTTATTTATTATACTTAATAAAAACTTATATACTCAACACAACTTTGAGTCTAAAGTGAATAATAAAACCTAATATTACATTTTAACAAACTGCAAAATTGCTGAAATTCTAAGAAAATCAGTTCTTTCTACAAAATCTTTATTGTTAAGGTTGAGCTGTTCATAGCAAAAAAATTCTGGAATTTTGAAAGATATGTTCTTTAAGTCATGCCAAAAATGCTCTTAATTATTATAAAGTGAAATTATAAAAGTAGATTATTTTTCAGAAACAGAGTTTGATTTGAAATACTTTTGCTGCCTGACTAATAATGCAAATTAGAAAAAATTAAGTACTTTCAAAAGCATTAGCAGATACAGGCGCTGTAGTTGTGTTTACATCCATAATCTTGTTTGAAATTAAAAACATGAAATATCTGCTTAGAAAAACATTATTTGATAGTTTTTTCTATATTTTTACAAGATGCTTCTTGGCAATGATAAACTTCTATTTTCAGGCATCCATGTGCTCTTTTGTTTACCCAGGTAAGTGAAATTCTCTAAACTAGTAAATACTAACTTGTTTTTACTGTTGTAAGGGATTCTATCCCTTACTCAAAATCAACATCAAGCCCTGGACAAATGGACACAATTAAGAAGACCAAAAGAGCATTATTAAATGCAGAAAACAAAATTAAGAGTAATAGCTGTCTTATTAATCAAATTGGTTTGAAAAAGTATTCAAAAACAATTAATAAATGCAATAATGAAAACAAAACCAAAAACAAATCCCAGAGCAAGAGCAAAAGCAAAAGCTTAAATCTAAAGATTAATATAAATTCTATATTAATTTCAAAAACTCAGGCAACCAATGATGAAAACAACAACAGCACTGAAAGTGCATTCAAATTTAGCTCCAAAAATACCAAACTAGCCAATCACACCCAAAACTAATGCTCCAACCTGCACCAACAATATCCAGGGGAACCAACAAGCCAATCAGTTAATCCAAAGCAATTAAGCCTAATAATTATAATTCATCTGACTCCCAATAACCATCAGAACCACAATGTAGAAAAACACTGCACTGCAATAAGCCAAAATACTTTTTCTTCCTGCATTGCAGACTGTAGCCTGCTGCAGGCCTGCAAAGCAATACTTTTCATACTAAATGTCAGGAACCCATCTGCTCAGAAACATACCACCCAAAAGATGTATGGCTGCATATGGATTCAACCCTGTGATTAGAGAACCAATTGGAATGGAAACCATCCCCATATGGAACAATTCTCTAACAAGACGGTATTGACCCAAAAGGGGATTGAACCTTCCCAACATGAAGTAAGCTCCAAGATAACTTAGAAGGAAAACAGAAGCCAAGGGATGAAATAAGGAAGGAGTGGGCGGACTGGCCCCCATAACCCGTGGTTCCTCTGTGATGGGGGGATTCTGTGATAATGGTGTGGCAGTGTACCATATGCCTGGTACCACTTGGTGCCACAACTTGTACAGGTAATTGAGAGGAGATGAACCAGAATCTGCTCTGGTTCCAAAAGATATGCTTGCAGTAAGGGACTGGACAAGGAGCAACCAAAATAACCATTTATACCCAAATGGTCCCCATTGGGATAACTTGGGTAGCATCATGGTGTTTGATTTCAGGACTGGAGAGCAAGCAAAAGAATAAATCAACTAGGTAAGGTAATTGACTTTATTAACTGAACAATCAAGCAACCTGACAAATGGTGCCTTTTTATAGACTGTCAAGAGCTGTTAAAACTGTAGTTTCAAGAGATTGGAGAAATATTGGGGAAGGAAAACTTAGCAGGGGGAGTTTTGACTTGAATTTTAAAAAAAGACTATTAAAAATATCCTAAATGGCCCCTGCTGAGCCTTCTCCAACAGCTAGGTGTCATTTACCCCAGCTGTTGGAGAAGCAACAGCTTGGGGGGCTTCTTGTGTGCAACTGCAACACCAGAAGAGGATAAGCAATTCTTGATATGATTACATTTAATTACAGAGCTTAACGTTTCTTCAACGTTAACATAGTTTGAAGCAAATCTGGTTTCAAAAGTTCTGCCCCCATTGCATCATCTGATTGGCTGCAGTAAGCCCTCTTGCTTATTGAAAAAAGTAAGTTTGAATTTGCAATACTAATGTTATCTAGGTGATCCATTAATAATTGAGAGGACCCGGGTTTGATCCCGGTGTTGGCCCAGGGAATGGCCTCTGGGCTTGATTCCAGGGCAATCAAAGGTAATTGAGGACAGATATTACATACTAATAATTCATTTCTAGGACCTGGGAAACAGTCCAAATTAGTAGGAGGGTTTTCAGATCCTGGATTTGCCAATATTTCCTTGTTGTTGTCAGGAAAGGTAGCAAAGGCATTCCTGACACTACACTTGCAGGATTGTCTGGTAAAATCTATGATCCATCCCCCAATTGACCTCAGTATTTAAACTGAATATTTTCCCTTGAGCAAATTGCTCCAACAATTTCTCTTATTCCTATCAACCAATAAATCTATATTTTCAACCTTTTAACACTTGGTGTCAGGAACTGTTGAGCAACTTGTGTTATTGCTGGTATGTTCAAAGCTACAGATAGATGTTAGCCTTTCCAATATACTCTACCTAATCCTATGCAAGAGCACTACAGACTACAATAGAATAGAACTTTGTATATAATTACGTTTATCAAAGCTGGAGTACAATCTAGCCAGCAGCTGCAATCTATCCAGGTGTAACTAAGAGCTTGTTATTATCCTTTCAGGCGTCTATATCAATATATACTGCAACAGCCCTTGTTCTTGTCCTTTCAGACAGTTCTCAGTGGCTACCTTTGCAATAAGTCCATCTTTGCTAGCTACGCCTATCCTGATTGGCTGTCCTTGGCACGTGTGTTGCTACTGGCCTTTGCAGGCGTACATGGCACTTCAGCTACAGCCTACGCTCTTTTTGAGCTAGCCTACTATCATTTATTGATTGGCTGTATCTTCCATGCCTTTTATTGCGCTGGGAAACTACGCCGTATTTAGTTGACACTTATAAATGGTCCTTAATCTGTCTTCCAGAATTAGAAGGTGGAATTTTTGTATTCCATTTGTAGGGCTTAATCAGTGATCCTTTTCTGGCTGGCAAGTCTTCTGCTTATTAATGCAACGGGTCAAATTAAGGATTATATGCCGTATAATAGCAGACTCAATCCAGTATTGACCTGTAAATTATCCGCCGTATAACACTGACCTGAACCAATAAGAAAATTGATTATACGCTGTGTAGCTCTGACCAAAACTTGGTATTTCCTGATCTTTTGCCTATCACTTGTTTGATATGATCATATACGCCCATCAGGCAGTGTGGGATTGGGTTGATAAAACGTCCAGTAGGGTGTATTGGGGTGAGTGATAGATAATCTATAGGTTATACGGCGTAGAATTAATGATAATCACTATGTTGGCTAATGTTTATACAGCGTATAATTTTTACATCAATTATAATAAAGCAAGTAATATACAGTGTATAATCAGTACACATTGGAATGATGATCAGTGATAATACAGCATATAATTGCAACATCTAATATAATAAACTAACAATTACACAGTGTGTAACTGCCATATCTATTATAATAAACTAATGATTATACAGCGTATAATTACTACACTTGATTAAATGATAACCAAGTGATAATACAGCGTGTAACTGATTAAGATCTGCATGCAATAATTAGCCTGATCATTTGTAGTCAATCAGCCTAATCTCACAGGAACCAATTCTTATCATCATTAATTATCCTCAAGGGATTGTCATGAATGATGTTTCAATACTTGTATTGAAAACCCAAGAGTCAAACCCCAGTTCCCTGAAGGCAGATCAAACCCTGCAGGACAGACCAAGACCCACCAACCTGTTAAATCACAGGCTTTAATTGCTAAATTACCCTGCAACCCGCCGGCCTGCTATGGAGAATTCCCTGAATAGTTGACAGTCTGCCACCAAACTGGTGCCAATGAAGACCCATACCTGAAAAGGAGATGTAACCTGGCTAACAGAGGTTGGGGAAGGACCTACTGCCAACCTTACTAACACTAATACTGGAGTTTTGAAACCAAATTTGGAAACCCTGGAATTAAACCCTGACCCTCCAAAGAATACTTGAGTCACACAAAGTGGACAGGAGACTGCCCACTTGTTAAATTGCTAACCCAAGTTACTCCAAGACCCGCCAGTCTCCCAAGGACAATTCCCCAAATGGTCACTAGATTGATACCAACCTTGAGCCACCAAAGATCCAAACCTATGCAGAGGTTACACCTTGGCTTAAGGAGGTTAAAACAAAACCTATTTTTAACTCTGCCAACGACCACCAGCAACTGCCAGCCTTCCGTCCAGAACGGGTAGTACAATTGAACTACTCAGGTGACATAGTGAACAGTGGCGGCAGAACAAAGCATTGCCACTTCTATTTGCCAGAGCAGGCACAACCTGGATCTGCCGCCCTTGAGACTCCAAGCCAAGATCCATGCCCTACCAGTGCCTTGTCTGCAAACCTGAACCCTGCAAAAATTGAAGAAGCAAAGTCCCATGGTATAAAAACCCCAGCGGTATGATGATGACCACATCATCATTTTTGATAATAAAGTTTTATGAACCTTTGGTTTAAACAAATCTTACCCTATCTAGTCTTAGTGATTTTCATCTTAATTTTGGTCAAGTAGATTACCAGGCAGCCGCCCCCTCCAGAGACCAACCTTCCCAACCCGCCCCAGGCATTATACCATCCCCGGGATCCCCCTTTAGACCTGTGCACTTTACTGAATACCCCCCAACCTGGCCTATTCTGAAAGCAACTTGGAAACCATTCTCATTGCTGACCCCTTGGCAAGGACTAGAAGTACCAACTATGTAGGATGTGAAGGAAAAAGGATTGAGATACTGCCCTTATTGTTCAAGGACAAGTACAACTACCTACCAGCGTACTTTATTCCCATGACTTTGCCCTTAACCCCTAGACCAGACCGCCCACTGGAACCCCCTGCTGCTGCCAAGACCACCTGTACCCAACTGTTTGAAGTACTCTATATTACTTTGACAGGGTTGGTGGATTCCATGGTCCCCAACTACAAACTCTGGTCCTTGCTTGGGCAATCTGCCTCTTAAATTATCAAGTTAGCACCCATTCTATGGTGGGCCTTACCCGCCGGCTTAGCCGCACCTCACCCCAAGCCACCCAATGCCTCTGCCTATGACTGGCTCCCTGAAAGGGATTGTTAAATTGTTCACAATTATGGTTTAGGATTTCCTAAGGACATCTCACCAATTTCCCTGATGATTGTTTCACCTCCAGGGTATTGTGAAACTCTATATTATCCATTAAGAACACCCAACTGCAATGTTTCACACTTGTGATCAACTGAGCTCAACTCCTTGCTCCTGATACGTAATAGATGTGATTGAGATCTCCTGATGTTAGTCCTTATGGTTATTTAAGTGAATAATGCCCTTCCTTGATTCTTGTTTGTTTAATAAACCCTTTATCCTGTTCCCAATTCCCAGATTTACTGTGTGCTACAATAGTTTCAAATAGGAAACCTAGCTAGTGACTAGAATGCTTACTACTAATATTAGTGATGGCTTGGTAGCATTAGCTTTGCTACTATGTATGACTCCCTTTGGATCTCTTACAACACTGACTTTGTCCTCTTGGTTGTGATTTCTTCTATAAAGAATGCAAGCACTACTGCTGGGTTGATGAAAATGGCCACCTTGCCTGAAATCAATATGGAATACTGGATGGATTACAGAGACCTGATCCCTGTGAAGTGGGTCCCTGACACTTGATTAGTAGATTCTAAAGGTTCCCTCTTCAACAACATGAAGTTCATCCTCATTGTATGGGCTTTTTGTGTGTGAATCAGTTATGTGCAAGCCAATGTGCTTTTCAAAACTCCCAAACCAACTCCTATTGACAAATCAGAATGTTGTAACTGTGCTGTTTTAAAAGAGTTATAAGGGGGAAAATATTTAGAAGCTAGATAATAATCTTTATTGAGAGATAGTGATTATATAGTCATTGTAAATCAAGGATGACAAGAACATGATTGTGTTGATCACACAGCTAGATGGTGAAGGGGGTGGCTTGATCCTGGTAATGAGTCAAGTGCCAAAACAAGGTATCCATCATAAAGGATCATCATCTGTTCATGTTGTTGGATTTGGCCATTTGAGTTGACTTCCTAGTCTGGCTTTGAGTGGCCAGGTAATTGTATTGCAGGTCACAAACCTGCTTGTTTGGAACCTTGCTGGCAGGTCAAGTATGCTGTTTCAACACCCCCCAACTGAAGGTTGGCCTCCTCTGGAGGTAGGTTGTCAGTGAGGTTGTCAGGAGCCCAGGCGCCATACTGGACTAACTGTTGTTTTGTGGTAGGCAGGGCGGTTTTGCGTTATTTTTGTCTTGCTTTGCAGGGTCTCAGGCAATCATGGTGCAGGGTTTTGTCTTGTTTGCGCTTCCTGAGTCCTTGCACAAGATAAGTGTTACTTTTGTTTACCTTTAAGATGATTGCTGGGCCTACTTTCTTGGGTTGTAGTTTGCTTTTATCAATGTTCATGACCCAAACTTTGTTCCCAACTTCATGCCTATCTTGAATGGGGACAAAGGTTTTTTGAAGACGTTCATTTTCTTTTTCTGTTTGCTTGCTGTTGGCCTCTATAACTTGAGGGTCTGAACGCGGGGGACTTTACTTGGAATTTCCTGTTTGGGTCCTGTTAATGCTTGAATGATATTTGACTGTGTACTGTATACTAACTCAAAAGGGCTTTTTCTGGTGGATATGCTCACTTGGGTTTGGCACACAAGTAATGCAGTCAATAACTGCTTATACCATTCTTCAGGTCTCCCAGTGGTGAGCTTGGCTAAGGCTTGCACAAAGCTGCCATTAAGCCGCTCTACACGTCCATTGATCTGTTGGTGGTATGATGTTGTCTCAGTATGTTTGATCCCATTTTAGTAAGATATATGTTGGTGTTTTTGGAGGTTAATTCTTTCCCTCCATCAGTTATCATGAGTTCTGGATTTCCAAACTTGCTGATTATCTCTTTTCCAATGAATTGTTGTACAACATTGCTTGTGTGCGCCTTTACTGCTTGGGCTACTGGCCATCTTGTAGCAAAGTCAATGGCGGTGATGATGTATTTCATATTGTTGTGTTTCCCTGGCATGGGGTCAACAACATCAAGGGCCCACACCTTGAATGGTAGTTGTGTGTGGATGGATAGTACTGACTTTGGAGGGGTTTTGCTTTTGGCAAATTTCTTGCATATCTCACATTAGTCCAGGACTTTCTGAACGTCACAATATAGGGTTGGCCACCAGTCCTTGTGTTTAAGGAACTCATATAGGTTTTGACTTTTGGTGTGTCTGAGGTCCCTGTGATATTTTAGGGTGGTGTCTACTTGCTGATGTGTGGGGATATAAGGGGTGGTAGTCCTGTTGGACATTTTTCTGTGCATGGTCCTGTATACATCAGCAAATAGGTGTTTGTTTTTGATGACTTTTTCCTTGGCTATGTTGGTTGTACCAGGGTGAAAACCCTTGTCTTTTGTTTGTAGCACCAAGAGAGGCCAGTCTGGGTTAAGCCCATTTTCCTCTCTTGTGGCACAGTCATATAGGCGTGAGAGGGCGTCTGCCATGGCAAGCTCAGGACCAGGTTTATACTGTATGAGAATATTAAATCTTTCCAAGAGCTCCAACCAGCGGGCTTGGCGGCAAGATAGATTTGCTTGAGTTTTGAAATATATGAGCAGCTTGTGGTCAGTTAATGCTGTGAATTCTTCATGCCGTTCTAGGTAACAGCGCCATTTGACTAGGCAGTGCATGATAGCCAACAATTCTTGTTGTGGATAGGGTATTGAAACTTGCCATCTGTCAACTTTTGTGATTCATAAGCTATGGGTAAGGAAGTCACCATCATTATTTTTGATTTGTAGGACTCCCCCAATGGATGCATCTGAGGCGTCAGTTTTCTTTGGTATTCCCCGTCACGTCTGGGGTATTGCAGGATGGGAGCTGCTGTGAGCTTCTCCTTGAGACATCTAAAACAGAGGTCACATTGGGGGGTCCACACAAACTTGGATTTGGTGCCAGTTATGGCAGATAAGGGGGCAGTCAAAATGCCACAGTCAGTTATGAAGCGGCGTACATAGGCCACCATCCCCAGGAAGGTGTGGAGTTCCAACTTATCCTTGGGTGGCGGCATCTTGCATATGGCCTGTATCTTTTGACTGTTGGGTTTGATGCCGTCCTTTGAGACTGTGTCCCAGGAAGGGTAATTGCTTGCAGAAGAACTGGCACTTGGAGGGCTTGGCCAACAGTTTGTGTTAAGACAGGGTAGCAAAGACTGCCTCAAGGTCTTTGTGGTGCTGTTCCACCAAGGGGCTGTAGACAATGATGTTGTCCAGGTAGACTAGGGCATGCTTGCCTATGTGTGGTGCAAATACTTTGTTCTTGAAGGTCACAAAGGTAGATGGGGTGTTTGTCATGCCAAAGTTGAGCACCATACATTTGTATGAGCCGTAATTAGTGTGGAAGGCTGTTTTGGGGATGTCTTCCTCCTTAATACAAATCTGGTTGTGAGACTGTACAACAGTGACTGTTAAGTATTTAGTTGAATAAATACTCAAAAAAATATATATTTGTTCTTTTTTTGCTGTTTATTTTAGGTAAATAGGTTGACGGAAATTCTTCAGATAAAGATTCCTGAAAACTTGGTATCTATATTTAATAAAAAAAACAGAAGGCAAGATTGGCCGAGTCAATCTGGGAGACTGGGTGTCTCAAAAACAATTTGATTAATTGGGAAGATTAATTAATAAATACATGGGAATATAATTAATGAGGATTTAATTATATTGTTTACATTGCCTTGACTGTGTCAAGAAGTTTGGTTAAGATTAACCAAAAGTAAACCCCCAAATTTTGGGTTAAAAGTGCTGCTTTGGCAAATCCATTGGGTTAGAAGCGCTGCTGTGCCACCCAATTGATTTGAGAAGCGCTGAGACACTGCCTAGTGAAAATTGCTAGGCGCTGTGGTGGTGCCTGGTTTAAGTTTTAAAGCATTTTAATGGGGTTTAAGGCAAAAAACCATTAAATGCAAAGATAACTAAATAAAGACAAGGGTGCATAGAAATTTAGGTTTGATCATCTGGTTTCCAGTTGAAACATTGATAGCTGAGTTTTGGGATGTTTAATTCACAGGGTTTTTGCAACAGGAGCTGAGAAATCTCCATGCTGAATTGGTACATTGGAATGAATGGAGTCAGGTGACTTCTTCCCATTGTAGGTTGGTTCTCATAGGTTGAGAAATATTGGTGATCTTTTAGGTAAAAATCTAGGTTTGGATGCCTCAAATGTCATAGACCACGTGAGATGAATCATAGGTTGATTTAGGAACCAGAGGGGTTTTCAGCCAAATATGCCCTAAATGGTATATAAGCAAAAACAGCTAATTTTTAATAAAGATATATTGTCAATTTTGACGCTTTCCCCTCAACTACCTTTTCAATAAGTATGTCTTCTTTGTTAAATTTTGAAAGAGCCAAATTTGGACTATTTTGCGTGGGAACTGCTGCTGCCAGGAAAGAAGTTCCTACAAGTTTGTTGAAGGAAGCTTGGGCAAGCTTGGGGATCACCAAGACTGTGCCTGAGGAGTCCTTGGTGAAAGTAAAGGCTGCGTTCAAAGAGTTATACTCCAATTACTTTGCAAAAGAAGAGACTCCTGCCCAAGAAAACCAAATCTATGCATGGGATTCATGGAACCTGTTAGTAGGATGGGAAGAAATCTTACAACAAGTGAAAGCAAAGGCAAATTGTGAAATTGAGGCTTTAAGGGCAAGAGAGGAAAGAGCGTTGAGATCATGGCCCATTGGCGGGATGATAACAAAGTGTTGTCTCATAAAATTGCCTTCCTGAAGACAAAGCTCCTCAAAGCTTTGTCACAGGAAGGTAATGTCAATAAGAGTCAAGGGCAGAATAATGGTAGGATGAACTGGTTGGACCTGGATCTGTCACAGAGCCCAACACAAGGGCAGAAAAAACCCATGGTAAAAGGAGTCCAGTCTATGCTTGTCAAAATGTCACTGTTTTCTGGAAATCCAAAGGAAGAAAATGCTTTCATGGAGGGTTTTCTTATCTGAGCCTGTGGTCTGGAGAATGTGGAGAAACGCCATTGGTTAGAAGTCCTTGCAGTTCCTGCCTGTTTTAAGTGGTTTGAAAGACGTAAAGGCAATAATTGGACCATATTGTTAGAGAAATTTGAGCCCGTTACACAGTAACCCTCAGACCAGGTAATTCTCTGCAGAAAGCCCAAGACATCAGTCAAGCTGGCCATAAAACAGTGTCAATGTATCTTTCACAAATGGAAGAGTTCATAGATTTAGTGGATGTGGAAAACAATCAGGATCTGGTGAAAGATGCTTTCTTCACTGAAATGTGGCCCAGGTTGAGAATTCAGGCTTTTATGCTACGTCATGAGAAGTTGTCATGGTCAAAACTTGTTCAAAAAGTCATTCAAATGGAATGGGATCTTGGTGATCCTCCACACAGTGCTCTGTGCTCAAGAGTAGGAGCTCATGTGGCTGCAGGGGAAGGGTCTTCTGAGAGAACCAGACGTTCTAGAAATCCCTCTGATAAGGATCACATGTCTAGATTTAAGCGGGCATGTAAGTTTCCCATGGCAAAGGGATGCTGGATCTGCAGAAAAGATGGTCATTTTGCTGTGAAATGTTCTAATTGTGCAGAATTTGACAAGGAACACCCCGACCTTATGTTTAAAGATTTGGGAAAAGGAAGGCAGGCTTAGGTGTCTCCCAACCTGAGTTTGGTAATTCAGAGAATAATAATGGGAAAATGAGACTTTGATCTGGTAAGGCCTTGAAAGAGTACAGGAAAAGCACCAGTGAACCAATGGAGCCACCTGTACAGGAAATTGGTGTCTCTTGTCCAACTTTTCCTGAGGGAAGTCCAGATGTCTCTCCAGATGAGTGTATATTGAATGTGCGCTTGGGTATGAAGGAAGACGGGGGAATTAATTGGCAGTCTGTATGGGTCCAGTTGAGCGTGGATTGGCTCAAAGAAGTGAAATGGCGTAAGAAGATGGCCCAGAGCATGCCAGCATTATTGATTGCAAACCTTATGTGTGGGCATTACAAGGGGCTATTCTTCTGGATATTTTGCTTGATGGTTTTCCAGTAAAGGCAGTGTACAATCCAGGTTGTTCTGGGGTAGCAGTATTAAATAACTTTGTATGTAAACACAGGATGGACCCATTAAGATTGATCATGCTGGCTTTATCTTCTGCTAATGGGATTATCACTATTGAATGATATGTGTTTGATGAGGTGGTAATAAAATGGAAAAATACCATGGTCAAGACTTCCGCTGTAGTTTTACCAGGAGCAAAATTTGATGTTTTGCTTGTTATTACTTGAATTATTGAGGCCAAGGTGAGGCTGGACACCGTCAAGAATGTCTTTGTCCATGGAGGAGTTGAGTACGCTTATCAACAGCTGACAATTCTGCCTGCTCCAAAAGATGTTCAGTCAGTGGTCATCTACGCCAAGGAATATTGCTCCATTTCATCAAAGGGAATTGCCTGGTTGAAGCCGGTAGTTTTCAATTGTGGAACACAGGGAGAACAAATTATCCCCAAGTTACCTTGTCATATATCTTCAAATGTGGTAATATTTAAGAATGGGTCAAATGAAAAACTTCTCAAATCCCTGAAGTTGTTTAATACTTGTGAAGTCCCTGTGGATATTCAATAATATCAGCATATTGGAGTTTGGATGCCTGTAGTTGGAGAAGTCACAACAAATAAACCTATTGTCTCTTATGTTTGTGTGTCCTTCAACAATTTAACCCGTATACTATGTCCAAGTGAAGCACCAGGTACCCTGTTGTATACTCTGGTGTGGAAATGTAATAGTTGTTTCTTGTTGGACAAATATGATGTGGGGAGAACAGGTCCACCCTATGTCATAAAAACATTGACTGGGAAGCCGTACAAAGGATATGTACCCCGTTGTAGTCCAGCTACAGTTGCTGCAATTAGAGAAGAGGTGGAAAAAATGCAAAGGGCTGACCTGATTGAGGAAAGTATCAGTCCTTACTCAGCTCCAATGGTTTGTGTCCCAAAGCCATATGGGAATATACATGTTTGTATTGATTTCTGAATGGTGAATAATGATATTGTAAATGATGCCTACCCAATGCACTGTATTGAAGACCAGCTGGAGGCTATGGCTGGATCTTCCTGGTTCACCACATTGGATCTGACTAAGGATTATCACCAATTGTTGATTGATGAGAAGTCTAAGGAGGTTACAGTGTTCTCTACACCTGACGGTCTTTTCTCAATGAAAAGTCTTGCTATTGGGAATGAAGACAGAAGATGCTGTGTTTCAGCAGGTAATGGACCATATTATGGCAGTACTTTGGCTTATATGCGTTTCAGTATATGTAGACAACATTAATGTATATAGCCCTTCCTAGGAACAACATCTAGAGGATCTTGATCAAGTATTTTGCCAGATTAAGAAAGCAAAGGTGAATATTAGTGTATCTAAGACTAAGCTTGCCTGTCAAGAGGTCAATGTATTAGGGCATATTGTGAATTCTAAAGGATTAAGCCAAGTCCTTAGAGAGTTGTTTTGTTGTTAAGCATGAGGTCACTACAGTTGGTTCAAGAGGTGTGGGGTTTTATGGGATTGATAAATTTCTATTGGAGATTCATACCTAATTGTTCTGCACTTGGAGAGCCATTGTTTGTGTTAACAAGAAAGAACAGCCAATTTGTTTGGGGACAGAAGCAAGAGTCAGGTTTCTTTGAGCTAAAGAAGAAACTCTCCAAAGCCCCCATACTAAGAGTCCCCAATTGGCCAAAGTTGCTCTACATTGAGACAGATGCAAGTTCAACTGGTCTTGGTGCTGTTCTTACTCAGGAAGGAGAATCAAAGTTGTCTTGGAATCCTGTTGTGTATGGTTCTAAAACATTGGGGACCACTAAACTGAAATACTCTGCTACTGAGCGTGAAGGATTGTCAATAGTATGGGTGATGGAACATTTTAGGATGTATATCCTAAGAATGCTGTTTATTATAGTCACTGACCACGCAGTTTTGAGAGCAACTTGGACCAAGGAAGACTTACAAGGCCAAATGCAATTGTATGCAAAGAAGCTCTCTAGATATGATTATGATATCATCTACTGTCCAGGGTTGAAAATCAGATTCCTGATCTTTTTTTCAGAGCGCTGTTGGCCTGTGGAGAAATCAAGACACAAGAAGCCCGGGAAGCTTTATCAAGGAATAGGATTTATATAGAAAAATCCAAGCGTCTACAAGTGATGAGAGATCTCTATGTGCAATGGGGAGGTCACCTCCAATATGAGAAGTTATGGCAAGCGGTGAAAGCTTGGTACTGGTGGTCAGAGATGAGAGCTATGGTCCTTCAGATTTTGCAAGAATGTGATATTTACTCTAAGTTCTCAGTGGCAAAATCCAAGGTGCAGCTCAAATCAGTGAGGTCACATTATCCTTTTGAGTTGGTCTCAATGGATACAGGTCATATTGTGTTAGCAAGTGGTTGGAAAGAATACTTTGTGGTGGCTGTTGATTCTTTTACAAAACGGGTAAAAGTTTGAGCACTGATCAAGAAAACAAGTGTTGCAATTGCTAAGTTTCTCCAAGAAGAAATAATAGCACAGCATGGATGTTCTGAGAAAGTTCTCACCAATAATGAACTTCCTTACATAGGACCAGCATTGACTAAGAAATTCTTGAAATGGGACATCTCTAAGTTAACCTCAGCTCCATATCATCCCAAGACAAATGGTTTAGCCAAAAGAACCATTGAAACCCTGAAGTGTATCATGAAGAAATTGGCTGATGGGGCTACAACCCATTGGAAGGATCACTTGGCAATGAGTTTCATGGCAAAAATACAATTTTCTTTGATACTACTGGGGTTTCTCTGTTTTGGATGTTGTATGGCCGGGAAACTACAACAAGCACTGAGGTTGGTCAATGGGAGTTTGTGAAAAAGAGTTCCTATGAAGCTGCCATAGAAAAACATGCAGTTGAGATGCAGAAGTTATTTGCCAAGGCTAGGAGTAAAGGAGAGCAAGTTTGAGAAAGACGTGCCACCAAGTGGAACTCAAAGCCTGAAGTACTTCACTGTGATAATTTCCAGGCTGGTGATCTGGTATGGTTTGATCAAAGACACCAAGAAAAACACTCAATAAGAGGTTTTCAGCAATGAGTAGGTCCTATGAAGATTATCTCGGTTAGTCCAGGGCCAAACTACCTAGTTCAAGGAGTTAGAGCTGCCTTAGGAGAATAATGGTCCTGTGTTCATCCTCAATTTCTTAAGCTGTTCCATGAGAAATTAGAGCTGATAAAAGTCCAAAAAGATGAGGCCAATTCCCCTGAAGAGAAGGAAGGGGTCTTATGACTGTACAACAGTCACTTTTAAGTATTTAGTTGAATAAATACTCAAAAAATATAAATTTGTTCTGTTTTTTCTGTTTATTTTATGTAAATAGGTTGACGGAAATTCTTCAGATAAAGATTCCTGAAAACTTGGTATCTATATTTAATAAAAGAACAGAAGGCAAGATTGGCTGAGTTAATCTGGGAGACTGGGCATCTCAAAAACAATTTAATTAATTGGGAAGATTAATTAATAGATGTATGGGAATATAATTAATGAGGATTTAATTATATTGTTTACATTGCCTTGACTGTGTCAAGAAGTTTGGCTAAGATTAACCATAAGTAAACCCCCCAAATTTTGGGTTAAAAGTGCTGCTTTGACAAATCCATTGGGTTAGAAGCGCTGAGGCACTGCCTAGTAAAAATTTCTGGGTGCCGAGGTGGCGCCTGGTTAAAGTTTTGAAGCATTTTAATGTGTTTTAAGGCAAAAAACATTAAATGCAAAGATAATTAAATAAAGGCAAGAGTGCCTAGAAATTTAGGTTTGCGCAGCTGGTTTCCAGTTGGAACAATGATAGCTGAGTTTTGGGATGTTTAATTCACAGGGTTTTTTCAACAGGAGCTGAGAAATCTCCATGCTGAATTGGTACATTGGAATGAATGGAGTCAGGTGACTTCTTCCCATTGTAGGTTGGTTCTCATAGGTTGAGAAATATTGGTGATCTTTTAGGTAAAAATCTAGGTTTGAATCACTCAAATGTCATAGACCACATGAAATGAATCATAGATTAATTCAGGAACCAGAGGGTTTTTCAGCTGAATATGCCCCAAATGGTATATAAGCAAAAACAGCTAATTTTCAATAAATATATATTGTCAATTTTGACGCTTTCCCCTCAACTACCTTTTCAATTAGTATGTCTTATTTGTTAAATTTTGAAAGAGCCAAATTTGGACTATTTTGCGTGGGAACTGCTGCTGCCAGGAAAGAAGTTCCTACAAGTTTGTTGAAGGAAGCTTGGGCAAGCTTGGGGATCACCAAGACTGTGCCTGAGGAGTCCTTGGTGAAAGTAAAGGCTGCGTTCAAAGAGTTATACTCCAATTACTTTGCAAAAGAAGAGACTCCTGCCCAAGAAAACCAAATCTATGCATGGGATTCATGGAACCTGTTAGTAGGATGGGAAGAAATCTTACAACAAGTGAAAGCAAAGGCAAATTGTGAAATTGAGGCTTTAAGGGCAAGAGAGAAAAAAAGCGTTAAGATCATGGCCCATTGGCAGGATGATAACAAAGTGTATTATAAAATTGCCTTCCTGGAGACAAAGCTCCTCAAAGCTTTGTCACAGAAAGGTAATGGCAATAAGAGTTGAGGGCAGAATAGTGATAGGATGGACTGATTAGACCTGGATCTGTCACAGGTTGTAGCCTGTAGTCAGATCAATCTTGGAGAAGACTGTGGCTCCTCCTAAGGCATCAAAGAGATTGTCAATCAGTGGTAGTGAATAACAATTCTTGATGATAACTTTGTTTAGAGCTTGGTAGTCTGTGACCAGACGCAAGGTACTGTCCTTCTTAGCCACAAAAAATATGGCAGCCCCAAAAGGAGACTTTGAGGGGCAAATAAGCCCTTTCTTTAATGCTTTCTTAAGGTAGATGCGTAAGGAGTTGTCTTTGTTTGGGGTCAGACTATAGATAGAGCGCGATTTGGGTACAGCTCCTTTGAGTTGGATGAATTTTTGAATGTGTTTCTCTGGGGGCAACCCGGGTAGAGCTTCCTTGAAGATTTCTAGATGATGGGCCACAATTTTGCAATCCTGAGGCGTAGAGGTATCCTGGTGATCTTTAAAGTGTATGATCTTTTACTGGCAGTAGTTCCAGTCAATCACCTTCAGGTTTTCTTTTTTTTGTCCAGGGTCTCTGTGATGCGCACAAAGACGTGGTTGCGTAGGAGTTGGTCCACTGAGTCAGGGTAGATCTAGTGGTTGACATCTTCACGCTTAATGGTCAACACTGAGGTTGCCCAGTCTACGTGAGGATTGTTCTTTTGTAATCAATTTAACCCCAGTACAATGTCAAACTTTGGGAAGTCAATGACAGGACCTTGGATGATGAGGTGGAGCTTCTCAAGCATGACAGAGAAGGAAGCGGTTTCTCTTGTCACAGCAATGTGATGTTCATCAGTCAGAACCTTGTTTTTAATTCATAAAGGATTAGTGGCTAGCTTGAACTTATCTACAAAGCTGCTGTTGACTAGGTTCAATCCACCTTTGAGTCCAGGAGTGCTGAGCCTGTGTAACTGCAAAAACGTAAAGGATAGGACATCAGTTTATTGGAATGTTTGGCAATTATGAGAGAGAGGGGCTAAACTAACTAAGTTTGGCTCCCATCCAGGCAAAACAAACCACCAGGATGCTGCCCAGTGGAGAACTGGGACAGCCGCTCAAAGGGGGTACCACAGGGAGAACACAGAAGACATCTGAGGCAAATATGCATTCAGTGTCATCAGCGCCAAGCCGGTGAGAAACCAGGGCGTGCGGGTGGGGGCAGGAGGAGGCATCATGGGGGCGCATAAGGGCACCAAGCTACTTTTCTCCAGGTCAGGAAAGGAGGGCATTGATTCCTCCTCACCCACAAGAGCAAGAGAGGCATAGTCAGTTTCACCCAAACCCAGATCATCACACGTCAAGCTCTTTACCACAGCCTCTCCAGAATAAAAGAGATTGCCGGAAAGACTCAAGAGGCTGGGAGGATCTTCACTCATGAGCCACACAGAAGAGGAGATTCTTGACCACAGGTCTGGAGAAGTCAACCACAGGAGGAGAAAAAAGGGGCCCAAATAAAATACGGCAAATTTAATAACTGGGAGTATCATAGTTGTGTTCTCCTTGGAATTTAGAGAAGAATGGTATGGTTTTTGGTATAGAAAATGACAGAATTAACCCCAGTAGGGGTAACCACAAACTGGAGGTAAAAGAAAGCAGCAGAATGGGCCTGGAAGCCTTGGGCGTGGTTGCAGGTGTCTGGGGCAAGAGAAAAGACAGAAAGCAGATTTGAAACAAGAAATTCAACAAAAAACTCAAAGTTACAATAGATATTATATTGAATTTTAAATGAAATTTAAGTTTGAGTTGTATTTTTGTAAATGAAAGCAAAAACAGAAGGGTACTATACGCTCAAGCTTCTTCAGAGAGAGTTAGAGGAGAAGACAGATTTGAACCAGGCTGCCACAAGGTAAGCTTAATAACCACTATTAACACTTTAAAATTTAAAACTAGGGAGACTCCAAACTGGAGCTCCACACTGTAAACTTTAAAATTTTAACTGAAAACCAAACTTTTAATCTAATTGGAAAATAGACAAGCAGGGGACTGAAAGTCCCCTTGCTGTGCTAAAAGGAATAGATTGCAAGGAAAGTGATCACATGACAGTTGGATCTGGATCTAATTGGCTAGGAGAAAAACTTTGCTGGATAGGCTCAGGGAGACAGGAGAGTTTCACTCTAATTTCCGTGGTCTGACCTGATTGGCTAGAAGAGATACCAGGCATTTGGGGCTCAACTGAGTTGTCAAGCGTCAATGTGGCAACCTTTGATTGGCTATCTCTGATAGTTTTTAAAAATGGGTGACATCAGGCTAGTAAGTAGTCTAAATTGACCAATGTTTCTTCTCAGGAAGAAGCAACCAAGGGCAAGGAATCTGCGGGGTAGGCTAGCACAAACCTTTCATCAACTGTGTGTGCTAAATTCTCTAAAGAATGGAGGGGTTTGCTGGCATTTTTGGGCCTTTCTTGGTGCAGCGGGGGAAGATTTTACAATCTAATGCCAGGGGTGGCAGTGAATTTACAGCAATGGTGTACAGTACCGGGTCCTGCAAGGGTACTTGGATCATTGAACATTGGTCCACGTCTTTGGGTTGATACTCATCATTGGGCAAGTCAGGAGTTGTGTGGGGAGAGCTTGGCTTGCTTAATGCTCTCCCTGGGCTTTTTCCTTATCTTGATTGTCTTGCGTGGCAGTAATATGGAAATGAGTACGGTTTGACTGGCCATTGTTTCCATTCTCATGTCTGTTTGAGCTTGTGAGTTTGTGGTTGGTGTTGTTCATGTTGTTTCCAGGAGGTGATCAAGTGAAGCACCTGCCTGTGTGAGAATCATTGGGTCTCTCTTGCTTTTCAGTTTGTGCCTTATGAAGGGCGTTGGATGTTTTTTCTGCTTTCTCTGCCTTGCAATACAGACTTTGCAGGTTGATCACCTGGTGTCAGGAATGATAATTTGGATACTCCTAAATCTCCAAATATGGAATCAGAGTTGAACTCTGGACAAAACCCTTTGCAGACCGCCAGACTCATAGGCTGAGAACTCAATAATTCACTACTAATTGATGAAGTTGCTGCCAGCCTGCCAGGACCCAAACCCTTAGCTGCCTTGCAGGATTCTGAAAGTTATTCCAAACTCCCCAAAGTCCCAGGGAAGGCACTGAACCCAAAGAGGCACCCAATACCTGAATCAATAAACAGAAGAATTTGAAGTCTTCTCACCCCAAAGCGGCCAGTGGCAAACCGCCAGTGCCAAGCGCCACACTGCCATCTGAGACACCTGATGCCAACCCGCCCAAGCCCAGAAAACCCAACCAGGTAGTAAAGCCTGGCAGCATGATATAAATACCTGCCAGGCCAATATCAACTCCCATTGTCATTTTTAAATAAAGGTTATGATATATTGGTTTCCCCACCTATTGCCATATTTTATTCTTGCCATTTTCCAGTTAACCCCAAGATTGTCTGCCCCCCCTGCCAGCCTGCCAGCTACGTACCGCCCGCCAGGTGCCCCCTTTGGTCCTTTCTATTTCAAAGAGTACCTCTTAAAGCCTGCGTACAAGGACTACACTGCCAATAACATACTAGCCCGGGATCCCTTGGCCAGAACTACCAAGTTAATCAGATACAACTGAAAAGTCCCTTGGTATGTTACCAAACCCCGCCTGTTCAGAGATAAATACAACTTCCTGCCTACCAAATAGACATGGAACCACCCGCCATCCCCAAACCAATGCCTGCCTCTGCTGCCAAGCTCCCACTGGACCATACCAGCAAGCTTTTTGAAATTGTATATATTACTCTCACGTGAGTAATAGGTACTATTGTCCCAGCCGCTGGTCTGTGGTTGTGAGTGAGCAAGTCAATGTCCTACCTCATTAAGTTAGCACCAATCCTTTGGTGGGCTCTGCTCACCCAGTCTGCAACCTGCCAGTTCCCAAACACTAGCAAGCCGGCCAATCAGGGTTAGTTCCCTGACACCTGGTTCAGGTTCACATGCCTCATTACATGTGATTTAAGGGCGTCATAGTACATGTGGTGTGTGACTGGGGTGTCAAAGGCCATGTTGGATGGTGCACAAAGTCGGAGTTCCTCGTAGGTGCGGGTGAGTTCCTTCACAGTGCCTGTCTGAATTAGGTTTTTTACTTGACGTATGATCATGAGTGTTGTATTCTTAAGCACAAACCTTGCCAAGAAGTCTTGCTTGAAGGTATCCCAGTTCTTATTGGTGTGTTCCTCATATCACTTGTCACACCAGGTGCCAGTGTTGTGAGTCAGATGGATAGAGATCTCCACAATCCAAAATTGCTGTGAGTATTTCATCTGGGCCAGTTTGCTCTGGGCGGACTGGATTCATGCAGCAGTGTTGTTGTTGTTAGCCCCAGAGAAAGGTTCCAGGGCAGTGCTTCACAGTCTTTAGGCTATGAAGGTGGGCATGGTACTTTTATTGGTTAGTTGCAGAATAGAGGAAAGATCCCGAAGGAATCCTTGTGCAGACATGGTGTTAAAGGCAGGTAGTAAAATCACTGTGTTCTGGTAGAGGACAAAGCCATTGGGTATCTTGGTACCAGGAGTGTACAGGGTCCAGTCCAGCAGGAGGCCAGACATAATTCTGTCAAGGATTTGTTGGCCGCAGTGTGTGCGGGCACCAGGCAGAATTTTTCAAGATAAGGTAGAATGGACAACCTATTTGTGCTACCAATGTTGTAATTGTTATGTTTTAGCAGAATTACAAGGGGAAAATATTTAGAAGCTAGATAATAATCTTTATTGAGAGATAGTGATTATATAGTCATTGTGAATCAAGGATAACAAGAACATGATTGTGTTGATCACACGGCTAAATGATGAAGGATGTGGCTTGATCCTGGTAATGAGTCAAGTGCCAAAATGAGGTATCCACCATAAAAAATCATCATCTGTTCATGTTGTTGGATTTGGCAATTTGAGTTAACTTCCTAGTATGGCTTTGATTAGCCAGGTAATCAGATTGTGGGTCACAACCCTGCTTGTTTGGAACCTTGCTGGTAGGTCAAGCCTGCTGTTTCAACAAGAAGATTCAATTTGGTATTGTTTCATACCATGTTGCTGCCATGCTGCTTACGTAGAAACAGCATGATTCCCACCAATCATTCATCTCAAGGCCTCCTGGTTGTTCTTGAGGTACACCAGCGTCTATTATCTTCTAAACTATTTCACTTTTTCTTATGGAGATTCTGTTTATTTGGTCATCTTCTACATATGTTAATGATAGTAATTTCAGTAGGGTTCACTCTAGTCAAATTCAACTTGAAAGCTCTGCTCCATTTGATTGAAGACTTCCCAATGAGTGAATCCCTGACAACTGTCCTCTATTTCATAGATTAACAACTGTCTGACCTTGTGCAAAAAAATTTTAAAATATTTTTTGTATTCTAAAATGTTTGATAAATTATACATACTACAAAAAAGTATGAACTTGAAAAATATATAATCTATTTTAGCTGAAAGAAAAGTCAGAAATTTTAAGCAATATGTTGTATTTGATCAACATTCTTCTAGTTTATTGGCTGTCATACTCTAGGTAGCACTTTGTTATTTAAGCTTTCTAAAATATTAAGGTGATTTAATTAATAATACAGGTAATAAAAATCAGACTATCTTTTTAAAGCCTGATTTACAAAACAAATACAAATAATCTAATTTTTTGATAACAAGATAAGGAGATTAAATATTTGGTGAGTGCCAAAATATGTTTATAGAATACAATACTAAAAAATTAAATTTGTTTAAAGAATTAAAAAAATTAATTAAAAGGTCAAACAATCATATAATACATAATGAAAGTCAATGTTTAAAAGTGTAATCAAATACTTAAAGTTTAATATTTATTAGATGAGATATTAACAAAAGCTTGTTTTATATACATGTGATCCAACAATCAATTACAACATACTGCAAGCATGACATAAAAGCTTAACTCTAAGGTTCTAAGTAGTAATTCAGTAAAAAAAGAGCTGGCTAATACAACTTAGAAGCACCAGATGTTAATCTTGATAAAAAAGCCTATTCCCTCTATATAAGCTGCTTTTCTTATTAAAAATTGAGCAGAAATAAATTAATATAATAAAGATAACTATTTTTTATTACAATACATTACTAATAAGCTGGTTCATAGCCAAAAGTATCTGAGTTTTAAGCAAAGTCTTGTCAGTATCTGCAGTAAAAAATCTTTTTCTTAGGATAGAAAAGAAGTGTTTGCCTATTGTATACAATACAGTTGAAATTAAAAAATATTATACCTACATTTTACCAAAATAACATATTACAAATTTTTTAAAAGTTATTGAATAAATAAAATCTTGTTTCTCAATTTATTTTACAATAATATTTCATAATTTTTTAAAATAAATATTTATATTATTAAGTGTCTTATATCACATGTTTTTATTTAAAAATATTTTATAACACATAAAAGACTTATTTAGTGTCATATCTCCTTATTTTTCTATACTTGAACACATTTTAAACCTTTTTTATTATTTTAGGTCATTTTTTATCCATATCAAGTGTCAGGGCCAACCCAAAGCCCAAAAAAGGGTTTGAACCCCTGCGCTTGGCCGCGAAGCAAAAGCAAGGGCGGTCAAGAAAGCCTGCTGGGAAATTCAAACCCCCAGTCACCCACCAGGGCTGGCGAGGGCTGCTTCAAACTGCCCTGGCCTATTTGGGCAGTTTGAAGCAACCTGAAGCTGGGTCCTGTCCTGGGGCCAGCTTTAATGCTGGCCCGGGGGCTTGCGGCTCCCAATGGCATTGGGGCACCCAGCCTCAATGCTACAATTGGGCTGGGTGCACCCAATGTTGTACTGAATCAGATCTGCTGCAGAACGCAACCAGCAGATCTGATAAATTTCAGATTTCTGCTGCTGCCCCTGCAGTTAAACCTCCTATTGTTTCTGCCACCTCCAATCACCCCAGCTGCACTGATGTATTAATTGATAATCTTGCAGCTACTGGAGCTACTGGAGCTACTGTCAACACAACCAATAAATTGGTTGTGAAAAGTACCTCAATTGAGCTGCAAGATTAAAAAATTCTTGCAGTCAATGACCAAGAAAAAGTCAAGACTAAAAATACCGGTCAATTATTCACCAGCCAACAGAATTCCCCTGCCCAGACCAAGTCACCCAAATTCTAACCCACACTTTCCAAGCCCCTTCCCACTACTTCTCAGATGTCAGTGCCCAAGAGTTGAGACCCTAAGAACCCTTAAAGATTAAGCAGTAGAAAATTTCAAGGTAGACCAGATGAGTGGTATAAACCCCACTTTCCTCTATTTAATTCAAGTGCAGACAACGTCAAATAAAGTGAATGAATCTTTCAGTTTTTCTATTATTAGGATTTTAATTTATAAACCACTTGAGCAGAAGTCAATCCCAAAGACTAGAGTATCACCCTAGACCTACATCTATGGACTACCAGCCAGGTCCAGATCCTGGAATGGCTGGCATTCCCTACAACTCTCCTGCTCCCCCATCTCTCAGCCCTACAACCATAGTAGAGCTGGAATGATCATCTTGATCATCCTTAGTCTGGCCAAAGTCAACATTCCCAACCTTGGTGCCTACTGCCCTTTAGCTGTTGGATTGCTTTACCTAACCTGTTCAGCTCCATTTCTCTACTGGGCTCTTGTTACCCATTATTTGGATGAATTAAGCTCTTTTTTGATGCCTTGGTACATGACGGCTCCTGGTCATGACAGTGGGAGTAAAAAAATTGTTTTGTAGCAAAAAAGTTATCATCACTCAAAACACTTGATGTCATGGCTGGGGGCTGTCATGTACCAAGGCATTGAAGGAGACCTTAATTCATCCAGATAACAGATAACAAGGGCCCAGTAGAAGAATGGAGCTTAACAAGTTAAGTAAAGCAATCCAATAGCTAAAGGGTGGTAGGCATCAAGGTTGGGAATGACAACTTGGGCCAGACTGAGGATGATCAGGATGATTATTCCAGCTCTACTGTGGTTGTAGGGCTGAGAGATGGGAGGAGCAGGAGAGTTGTAGGAAATGCCAGCCATTGCAGGATCTGGACCTGGCTGGTAGTCTATAGATGTAGGTCTAGGGTGATACTCTAGTCTTTGGGTTTGACTTCTGCTCAAGTGGTTTATAAATTAAAATCCTAATAATAGAAAAACTGAAAGATTCATTCACTTTATTTGACGTTGTCTGCACTTGAATTAGTTGGGAGAAAGTGGGTTTTATATCACTCATCTGGTCTACCTTGGAATTTTCTACTGCTTAATCTTTAAGGGTTCTTAGGGTCTCAACTCTTGGGCACTGACATCTGAGAAGTAGTGGGAAGGGGCTTGGAAAGTGTGGGTTAGAATTTGGGTGACTTGGTCTGGGCAGGAAAATTCTGTTGGCTGGTAAATAATTGGTCAGTATTTTTAGTCTTGATTTTCTCTTGGTCATTGACTGCAAGAATTTTTTAATCTTAAAGCTCAATTGAGGTGCTGTTCTCAATCAATTTATTGGTTGTGTTGACAGTAGCTCCAGTAGCTACAAGATTATTAATTAATACATCAGTGCAGCTGAGATGATTGAAGGTGGCAGAAACAATAGGAGGTTTAACTGCAGGGGCAGCAGCAGAAATCTGAAATTTATCAGATCTGCTGGTTGCATTCTGCAGCAGATCTGATTCAGTACGGCATTGGGGCTGGGTGCCTTAATGCTGTTGGAAGTTGTAAGCTGGCCCCAGGACAGAACCTGGCTTGAGGTCACTTTGAACTTCCCAAATAGGCCAGGACAGTTTGAAGCGGCCCTTGCCTGCCCTGGTGGATGGCTGGGGGTTCAATTTTCCCAGCGGGCTTTCTTGGCTGCCCTCGCTTTTGCTTGGTGGTCAAGTAGTGACAGAAAATACTTATAGATATGTGGGCTTGTGCTGCTTGCATATAGAGTGTCTGATGTTTTTAAAGTGTATATTTATATGTAACATATAGATTAGATAGAGAAAAAAGTAGATTTAGAGCTAGGATTTAATTTTGATTTTATTGAAAAGTGTGGATAAAGTGGGTGCGGTTAAGATCAAAGAGTGCAGTATAGACCAAATTATTTGTTTGAAAGAGGAGAAAGACAACTCAGATTTTTTTTTGTAAAGGAGGCTCAAGAGGTACCTGCAAACAATAAAAAGTGTGTCATTTCTGTGAATGATCTTAGAGACTTGCATGGCATATTTGTTTATCAGATAAATACAAAAAGTAGCTGATGCTTCAGCGTTTGCAGGCTCAGAAGAATCAAAACCTGGGTAAACTCAAAGTGAGGTAGAAGCAAGACTAACCAGTTTTTTTGGTACCTAGTATAGGCAGAAAAAGCTAAGAGTAGCTCACATGTTGAGTCTTCTAAGAACAAGACATTAAGCAGGACACAAGAGCGCACATCAAACCCAAAAGCACAAAGATTTTTCTTGACACAAGAAATAGGCACACGAGAAATAACAGAGACATTTAAAGGCTTGACAACAGAGGCTGTTCTTGGTTTAGGCTTAGTCAATAGGCTAGAAAGTGCATTTTGAGGGCGTGGTTAATCTTTCAACAGTGTAGTAGTTGAGGGCTGTTGCAAAGCAGAAGCATATGACATGCTTGGCGCAGAGAGCTGGCTAGATATTAGACTAGTATTAGAAGAAGATAACATTGAAAATGAATCAATATCAGAAGGTGCTGGACTATTTAAGGAAGACAGTTCCTGGGCAAGTGCATCAGTTTATGTTTTTACAGAGCAGATTGATGAGATTTCAGTCTGTATCTCATGAGATATATACACAGGCTTGACAAGTTCCTGTGTCTGAAGTGCAATAATTAAGAGCTTGAGGGTTTTTAATAACACCAAGAAAATATTTGCAAACATAAGCCATTTGATCAGGCACTGGCTCACAGGCAACACACTCTTGATAGAGGTCAGAAAAATATATTAGCATCTTGGCTGCTTAACTAAGAGTAATAATGTATTTACAGCCATCACTTCATGTGGGTATATATACATAATGACGTCAGAAACTAAGTTAGAGTTCTTGTAAAAATTAGAGTTAGGGTTAGGCTTTAATTTTTTTTATTGAGAAGTGTGTATCAATGGTTGCCAATGCTCAAGTGAGATAAGGTAGAAGAGGCAAGTGCAGGAAGAAGGAGATTTGACTTAACCACATTTAGGATTGTTGGTACAACGTCAAGAAGAGGAAGACAAGGACGTTTCATTGTCTTAGGAGCGTTGTCAAACCCACAGGTTGAATGGAGGTGTGCGCTGTGACATGCAAAGTTGTTGAGATTGAGGGGCTATCATCTGTTGAAAAACAGGCCTACGCAAGACAGGTACTTGCTCATAACCCTCTGGCTCAGGTTCAGGAGAGCTAGCCCTACTGGAGCCGCTATTGTTGTCTGCCACGGGATGGCAGGGGCCAAGAGAACTCAAGATGTGAGTGAGACATTGCTCAAACAGATAGAACTTTCCATGGTTCAGGAGGCAGTCAAGCAAAGAATACTCCGAGCCTGGTGGAAAGGCATATTTTGCCTTGTCGCGTTCAAAAAGAACATTGACGGGGCTAAGGTCAAGGGGAAAGTTGTCCAGAAGATGGCAGTTGGAGACATGTGAGCAGCCAAACATATGATCACAGCAGCATGTATACTGGAAGCCAATGGTAATGCAGCGCCATCCAAGTGCAAGAATCAGCGTGCCAGGGTCTTGAATCCAAAGAACCCTATCACAGACAGGGTTGGCGCGCTTATAGAACTCACAACCGGAGCTACAGACATCTGGTGTGATGAAGGTGGTGGTTGGTTTTTGAGAGAACTTGGCGTAGTGATATGCATGGAGTTGATCTGTAACTGTGAGAGCATCTTGACCACAAACAATGAGGAGAACTGAGAGGGCACAGGCAAGCATGGCAAAGGACAACCTGTTCACAAGGGAGCCAGGAAAGTTGTCAGAGCGTGAGCAGGTAATGACACCACCTCTGGTGGTCCAGGGACAGATGAGGCAAATTGGATTGGTAGAGGCTGTAGATTCTATGTGTTTGGCAAATCTAACTGCCAAGTGTGTCCTCCGGTGCTTGAGTTCAGCAATGGCTGTGATAGCTGAGGCTTGAGTAGTGTGTCGGGCAATACCAATACACCAGGCCAGTGCAAGCTTGTGCAGTGCCTTCAGGCTAGCTATGGCTTGTGTTGTTTCTGGTGAGCAAGCAAAGCTATTTGTCAGGCAAAGAAGGAGAAGTTCATAGTCCAGCTGGCTGCAAAAAAAGGTGCAGTATACAGATGTGCGCACAATGGCAGGCCAATGGTCCACAAAACCAAACATGCTTGTCAGTGAAGAGGTAACCTTTGTGCACTTTTTCAGTGTGAGCTGGGCAAAATTGATTCCATCAGGATAGTGAGAAAATCCAAGATATGTTTAAGAGGGCGCAACTGAGAGTTCATCATCACTCCAGAGAAAGGTGCAGGGAAAGCGACTATTCTTTGAGAAGAAGCTACACTTGGAGAGGTTGGCAGTCATACCATTGTCACGAGACCAGGCAGAGAGTACATCCAGGGCGCGCTGAAGCTGGGCTGGGTCACGATGCTGTAGTTTAATGTTATCAGTAAAGAATAAGCAAATGTAGTAGCCAAGCTGTCTATGAAGAAACAGCTCTTCCAGCTGCCAGGCAACTGGGTCAACAAACACGTCAAAGAGAAACAGCAAGAGAATAGAGCCTTGGAACAACCCACGTTCTTTTGGAACCATACGAGTGAGAGCACTGTTACCAACTATCTTACTCCCACCATTCATGAATAGTGAGATAATAAGAGAGATGAGGCCTGAAGGAGCACCACAATCAGTTAAGGTCTGGAGAACCCGACACATTGGAACAGTGTCATATGCAGCCTTAAAGTCAATAAAGACCTGATGCAGGTTGTTGCAAAGAGTTATCTCATGGCTGTAGAAAGCATGACTTTGAGTTGAGAAGCCTCTTCTAAAGCCAGCTTGCATGGGACTGAACTTACGGAAAAGCTGCATAGAGAAACTGTTTTCACAGGCAGTCAGAAGACATTTTTCAAAGATCTGTTGAAACATCTCAGTGAGCGCAAAAGAGCGGAATGCATCAATATGCACTGAAGAAGACTTCTTAGGAATTGGGCACACAATTGAGGTGTTCCAGCGTGCAGGTGTTGAGCCAGTCATGACACATATCTGAAAGAGCAGTGAAAAAACAGTGTCTATACCAGAGGGTAGCAGAGCTTCAAGAATTCGAGCGTGCATGGAATCAGCGCCACAAGACACAGACTTTGGATAGCGGATGATATGTGTCTTAACATTGGCAGCTGAGAAGTAGCTGAATAACTCTGAGCAAGAAAAGCCAATGACAGCAGCCAGGTGAGCAGGAAGGCCTTGAAAATGTGCATCAGGTTGGCTAAACACTGAGGTAAAATAGGCAACTGCATCATTTTCAGGAGTGAGATTTGGGTCTCGGGACTGTAGAACAGTCTGGGCAACATTCTTGTTGGCACGCTTAAACAGCTTTACTGCTTCAGAGGAGTTGATGCAAGAACTAAGATGAGAGTTGAGCCTATCAGGAGACAAGCGGACATGACCAACCCAGTATACTCCTAGTGCAGAAGCACAGCAAGAGACAAAAGAGATGAGTACAAGCTCATCGAGCTCATTGATCATTGATTGTTTGGTGACAATGTCCATAGACAAGGTGAACCCCAAGGCATCAGTCAGCAGTGACTTCAGAAAAGGGGCAACAGCTTCAAAGTGGCCTCTGAGAGAAGCACATGAGCGAGGGTGCTCAAGACTTCTGATGTAGTACCGTGAAAGTCCAAAGTCAGGAATCTCAGTTGAGATAGCTGGGCTGAAAGCTTCAATGAAGAGAATAAGATGATCAGTATCTACGGGAGCAACACCAGAGATAAAGTTGCATTGAACAGGCATTCTTGCAAACACATGATTAAGCTTGGGGGAGTTGTTGTCATCAGGGCGGACATGACAAAAGTCCTGATTGGCACAAAAGCCTGAGACAGCTCTGAAGCAATCTAGAGAGCGCTGAAGAGCGCCATTTCAGGAGAGGCCAAACTCAACATTGATGTCACCAAAGAGAAGATCCACATCAGGACAGGCATTAAGTGTGGCTTCAAAGACTTCTATGGGAGCACTAGGAGGAATGTATGTGCCAACCACCTTGAGAGTGATTGTTTCAATAATGACAGCATAGGTAGTCACATACAATCTAATATTATGACGTCAGAAAGCAAGATAGGGTTCCAGTAAAAATTAGGTTAGGGTTAGGGTTCAATTGTTTTTATTGAGCAAGCTGTGAAAAGATATGAGGGAGAAAATGTGGGGAACTCACTCTTCCATGGGGATATGTGAGGTAGTATTCTTACAAACACTTATGGCTTTTTTGCAAGTGCGGGGAGTGTAGGAGCTAACAGGTATGTTGGCAAGGCAAGGGCGCTTGCATGCACGGGAGAGAGATGGTCGCATCTGGACTGGTACGTTAGTCTCAGGAGGTTCAGGTGGAAAGCGCTGACGCTTACACGTCCGAGGGAGGCTGGCTCGAGTTGCTGGTAACACAGGCTCAGGATTGTGCGGTATAACAGGTGTACTAGCTACAGTTGCTGTTGTTGAATCTATAAGAGGAGGGGAGTGTTGGGTGCAGGCTGAGCAGGCTCATCAGCAATTTGGGCATCCAGCATAACTCGGCAGAGTTTTGCTCTTGGTATGGGTGTGCACTCACCAGTTTGCTTGGCGGGTATCACTGGCACAGCCTCGGGTGGGTTGTCAGGATCTGAGTCAGAGGAGACATCAGGTGATGATCCTTCACGACTGAGAACTAATCCTCTTCGTGTGCGGATGACCAGCTTTGTTAAAAGATACATAAGCGTTTGATCAAAGAGATCATGCTTAGTATGATTTAAGAGGGAATCCATTATGGAGTAGTTGGTGCCAACTAGTGAGGGGTGTGTGACAAGATCCTGAGAGAACACTGCCCAGTGCTGTGAGAGATCAACAGGGGAAATCTCCAAGGAGGTCACAATCCTGGATGTGAGAGCGGCTAAAGTGTTTGCCGCAGGTGCAGTTAAAGCGGAAGCCAAAGGTATTACATCTCCAGCTCAGAGCTAAGTGCGCTTGATCCTGATCCTGGATGCGAAGAAGTTGATCTGGGCTGGGATTGCTGCTGCGGTATACCTCGCGAGGAGTGCGTGCGTCTGTTGTGATAAACAGGCATGAGTTGTTAGGCTTGCTGTACTGGTGCACATGAAAGGCATGTATTCTGTCCATCAGTATAGCTGGTGTTCCATCAACAGGTGGCAGTGCAGGCAGCTTTGACAGCATCTTGGAAGAGTCAATCCGCTGGGCCAGGGATCGAAGAACCTGAGGACGGGATGGCCGACGAGGTTGTGCAAAGGGAATAATCCTGTTGCGAGTTGGGCGGAGGAGGCGCAGAGGGTTATCAGAAGATAAGTTCTCAACGTGCAGTGCAAAGCGTGTTGTCAGGTGGAGAGCACGGTTTGCTGGGGTGGGAATGGCAGTAATGGCTGAGGCTATCAGACTACGGCCCGAAATGTTTGTGCACCAGGCCATTGCCTGAGTGTGGACCTTCTTTAGTTGTCGAAAGGCAGCTGTTGTTGCAGGTGTCTTTGCAAACTTGTTTGCAAAGAACAACAGAGGAAGAGAGTAGTCCATCTGAGATCTGAAGAAGGTGCGGTACACTGTTGTGCAAACAAGAGGTGACCAGGCATGCGCAACACCACTCAGCATTGAGAGCGAGGCAGAGACTTTGTTGGCGGAGGCTGTAGCTAGTTCAGCCACTTGAATACCGTTGGCAGTATGTGGGAAGCCAAGGTATGTGTATGACTTCATTAGGGGGAGTGCATTGTTGTTCCAGAGCATTGTTGACCTAGAACCAGAAGCAACAGGGATGTAGCCACACTTTGCAATGTTGGCAGACATTCCGTTAGCACGCGACTAGTCAGAGAGGATATCCAGGCCGCGTTGAAGCTCAAGAGGATCCTTATGCTGAATCTTGATATCATCGGCAAAGAACAGGGCAGTGTGGTATCCAATCTCATTGATAGGAAAGGCCAGCATCAGGGCTAGCGCAGCACCATCAATGAAGATGTTGAAGAGCAGAGGGGACAGGATAGATCCCTGAAACAGACCACGCTCCTTGGGGACAAAGCGTGTGAGCTCACCATTGACAGCAATCTTACTGCCGCCATTCATGAAGAGTGACATTATCAGAGAGATAACGCCTGTGGGAGTGTTGCGCCTGTGAAGGGCATCCAACACTTTACACATGGGCACAGTGTCGTAAGCTGCTTTGAAGTCAACAAAAACCTGGTTAAGGTCATGTCAAACACACAGCTCATGACTGTATAATGCATGTGACTGAGTGCTGAATCCCTTACGGAAGCCAGCCTGGGTGGGACAGCAGTTGGTGACCCGGCGTAAGCTGAAGGAGCGTTCAAATGCCCGGAGTAGGCATTTCTCAAACATCCGGCGAAACATCTCTGTTAGTGCAATTGGGCGAAAGCTATCAATGTGGACACTGGTTTGTTTCTTGGGGATGGGGCAGACAATAGACATGTTCCAACGAGCTGGCGTTACACCAGTCATGACACACACTGTGAAGAGTAATGAGAGAACCTCGTCAACCTTAGCTGGGAGCAGGGCCTTGAGAATGCAACCATGAATTGAGTCTGAGCCGCAGGAGACAGTTGAGGGGTAGCGCTTAATATACTTGCATACATTGTCAGCACTAAAGAACTCAACAATCTCTGGGCAGGGTGCGCCATGACATTGTTGAACAGCTGCGGAGACTCCCCGGAGAGAGCTGTCAGGTTGGGCAAATACACTCTCAAAGTAGAGAGCAGCATCTTCAGTAGCCTCAATGCTTGGGTCTCTTGAGGCAAGGGCAGTAGACACAACAGTCTTGCAGGAGCGTTTGAACAGTGTTACTGCATCAGAAGGGCGGGTGCAAGCTTGCAGTTGAGAGATGTATCGATCAGGTGAGATTTTCACCTTGGACACCTGGTACGTACCAAGGGCTGTTGAGCAGCACTCCGAGACAGCAGAGAGTACTTGTGCGTCAAGTTTGTCAACTAGACACTGTCTACCAGGAGCAGACAGGCTAGCAATACTGTGTGTGGCCATAGACAGTGTGTCTATTAGCAAAGGGGCTATCACACCAAAGGCGCCACGAAGGAGAGCCGATACGCGAGGGTTGTCTAGGCAGCGAAGATGGTAGCGTTCCAGTCCAAAGGCAGGAGCAGCA